>CM021102.1:509508945-509770104 GCA_007115665.2 Sequoiadendron giganteum
AATTATAATTATTTTATGTATTCTCCCGTTTGAAAATTAATATAAGACTCAAGTCCATTTATGTGCTCAATTTATCTATATTAATTAATTATTTAATTCAAGAAATCGCTAATTTCTAGATACACATTAAACATTTGCACTTTGCAACATATGTTATTGTTGTTAATTATTAGATTTAATTGAATGCCTATAAATGTATCACACAATAATAATATAAAATATTGTTAATATGTTAGTTATTGATAAAAATTAAAAAATGTGTAAAATTTAGAATCTAAAATAGAATTAATTTTAATTTTGATCCAATGTGAATTATTTTATTTTTTAGATTCTCTGTCAATTTCAATTGCAAATGACCATTCTATCTCCTTCTCCAATCATAGACTTCAAGAATTTGTTGCCCCACCCAATCTTCTACTTTCTCATAGATTCATTTTCCCCCATTGCCACTATAATGAATGAAACCTAGGGCCTAATATATGGAGGGTTTATAACATGCCATATCCCCATGCTAGGATGGATGTCCAAGCTAACAACCATGTCATCCAAAAAAAATCTTAGCCTACATCTCTATCACAACCTGATTAAGGACTCCAGTACAATCCTAATGTCCTCCTTGAACTCATCCACATCAAGAAAGATAAAAATTAACATCAAGAATATGTTTGTATTCACACAATATCGACATATTGAGGATATAAATAACTCTCCCAACATTAATTGATTTTTTTTTATAAGTTAATGCAACACTACGTAGCAACAACCGTATATTGATAACAAAAAGGATTACAACTAGCCCCTAAACGGGTAGAGAGGTCTATATTTATATTCTACTATGGAGCCACCAAAACCCAAAATTGGCTTAGGCTTCTAACCTACTACCATTATATCATTGCTTTTGATACATACTATTATTTAAAAAGGAAACTACCATTACAATTATACATTTTGCTACCCTCCTTCATTGTCATCATCATGTCCATCACCTACTTCATTCAATAGAGAAAAGATCCATTTTTTGTCACCAACCGCCACTCCTTCCACACAACCCTTTAAGAAGTTGATACCTTCCCTCTCTTGGTTTCATCTTCCAGCTACATTCATGCTTTACCCCCAAATGAAAAACTATTACAAAGGGTCATTCTTTGAACTCTAGACTTTTGATTGCATTCTTCCATCCAAGATGAGTCCTCTTATTATGGAGCATGAGTTAGGTGCCTCCCTCATATTGGGAGTACGAGGAGTCCCATATACTATAAGCCATTTGTAGACCCAAAAAAAGACCACCTGGTATCATGGACTATAAAAGGACCTCTCCTTTCATTTCCTTTCTTCTAGAAATGGTACACCAAAGATACCCCTTCAACTTGCCACACTAGCGTGTCCACACAAGTTTAGTCATTAATGCCTCCACCATATTTTTTTCCTCGTCCAACAACATTGCAACAAACATGGATGCTACGTTAGTGTTGACACAATAACAGTTGTTTACATTTAGATAGTCATTGCCAAGAACCATCCACAATGCATGTAGAACCACCCCCTTATCTTAAATATCTCCATAAGCCTTATCTCCGACACATTATCGTGAAATGCCATCTACCGTTTCTTGGCCACCAGACATATGTAAGTGTCCATGCTTGTTGTCAAATGTTACAATGCAATGTTTCCCAACTGTTCATCACTAAATAATCCAGATGATGATGATCATGAGTAAACGTATCTATCCTCTTTGCTCAGACTTAATGAAACATAATGAATGCCACCCTAGCCGCTCATGTTGATACGTGAGCGATCCTTGTGATCCTCCGGATTGGTAGGGGGGAGTGTGTCAATCCTCAAACGATGTGACCTCTATTTCTTCCTCCATCATTTCAACCACTAGCTTGTTCCCTTCACAATATACATGTGATATGGAAAATTGTTTAAAATTCTAATTACTTCTTTCACTTGGGTCAACCATCTACCTAGTCTCCAATTTGGTGTTTGCCATGTTCAAATGCCATTTATCATGAGTTGTGAGTCACCTTCCTGGTGGATTTTGCACTTCAATTTTCTCCCTGTTAGTAAGCCTAACCCCTAGTCCTCATGCAATTGCTTAAGTACATTTTCTGCTTATATTTAAGCAGCAAGAGTGTTCCCATGCAAATTTAAAACTGGGGGAAAAGGATAATTTAGAATCTTACCTATTTTGGTGGAGCAACTATTGTTTAGGAATTGAAAATAAGCTGTGGAAAAAAATTGGGGGGCTGGAAATAAGTGGCTACATATTGGAAAAGTTGTGAGGTGGCTCCATAAATTTTTTTCCCTCTTTTCTATTTGCCTCCAATTTTTCATTCATACATGCAAATAAATAATAATTGCATGTTTTTTAGATGACTGCTTAAAAATAAGCAACAAATAAAAATGCATGGGGCCACCAGCCCCACAAATTACTCCTAAAATAATTGAACAGTTACTGCTAGGCAAAATAAGCTAAGCAATTGCATGGGGATGTGCCCTAAGGGTGGGGTTCCATGGGGCTTCACGATCTATTTTTAAGAAGCAAGAGGTCTCATGAAGTCAAAAAAGAATTGCTACAGGAATAATTGGAATCTTTTTCTCAAGAATAGCAGCTCCTGCCTTTTAGGACTGCAAATTTGAAGGGGTGAAAATGGGGTGGGGCTGAAGATTGCCCCTACAGTTTATGAATTTTATTTTCCATTTGTTAATCATCTCAACTTTTAAGCTTCCTTAAAATTCGAAGCTTAAATTTTAAGCTGAACTACATAATAAATAAGTTCATGAGACCACCAACTTCCTTAAAATTTGGAGCTTAATATTTTAAGTTGAACTACGTTAGTAATGTGGGATCACCACATTAAAAAAACTCCTAAAAATTCTCAGCAGCACCCACTGAAACTTTTCAAGAAGCCCCCCTCCATGAGACCCCACCCTAACAATGTTGCTTGAAACTCAACATCATTGTTGGTTGTATTTATTGCCTTCTTCCCCACCATTCTTAGTATCTTCCCTTCGTGGTTTCTGACAACTCATCCTGCTCCTGCCAACCTCAGATTGCCCCTTACTGCTCCATTGAAGTTGATTTTTAACCATCCTACCTCCAAAGGCTTCTATTTGATGTCCCTTCTGACATTCTTTGGTAGATTAACGTGGCCAACCCTATAAATGGGGGCCCAACACTAGTTAAATTGCATAAAGCATAATAATTCTTTTTATCTTGAAAATATTCTTCAACAAGTATGATTTAAAATTGCTCTCATGAAGGAAATTTGTCATTTATTAGCTCTAAGACACACATGGTATCCATTGTCCTCTAAATATCTTTCAATTTAGAATTTGATTGTAGTATGGTTTTCAACATTCCTCTAATGTGGCCTACATTCAACCTCCATGTGAAAAAATGATTTCTCATGCAAAGATCTCCCAATACACTCCTTGCTAGAGGAAAAGTGAGGTGAGCCAATTCCAAAAGTAACCAAATGTCATTTATATGACTAATAAATCAACCGAGGTGAGAAGGATAAAAAATCCAGAGCAATCAACCACCATGTGCTAGGAGAGCTATCACAAATGTAAAAATTTAAAATATTTTGAAGGCCTTTTTCTTTGGTGTGGGCTCCACTATTTATTGATATGTTGATACTTGTCCAATGACATAACATAAACTATTTTTCAGACTATTACCTTTGAAATGACACACATTTGATTAGAAAAAATCATTTTTGCAACTTCATGTCCTCAACCTATATCATTTTTTAATCAAAATTGGTACCTACTTTCCCCAATGTGTCATCTTTCAACCAATGGTGCTATGAGAAAAATGTGTTAATTTAACGATAGTTTGAAGGAGCATTGTTACAACATGTGTCCAAAAGTAGACATTATATGTTATATTTATATAATATTATATTGTATTTATTGCTATTGATTTCTATTTTAATTTGATATTTGTAGTTGAATTTTGTGGCATTACAAGCATGTGTCTTTTACAAGCTTGTTGACCTTGGCATATAATTTAAATTGTTGATCTACATTCATTAGATGATATAAACTTTATTATTTAGTGTAGAATATTTTCACCAGCTAGATTATTATTTTTTAAATTGTGAGCAAATTCGCTCGCAAAAACCAATAATACAAAAAATATTGACAAAAAGTGTCAAATAAGTTTTTTTAAATCAAGGGCAATTTGCCAACAAAAACCAAGGTGATTCTAATTAGTTGTGATAGTCAAAGTGCTATTTGTTTGGCCAAAAACCTTATGTACCATACTTGTACCAAGCATGTTGATATTCAATATCATTTTGTTTGACAAACAGTTGAGAATGGTAAGATGATGTTGCAAAAGGTTGACAATCAAAATGATATTGTAGATTCTTTTACAAGGCTAGTGAGAAAAGATAATTTCTCTTGGTGTAAGAAAGGAATGGACCTAGGATCCTATAGTTGATTTATTTTATGGTTCCTATAGATGTCATTGTAGTGTATAATAACAAGTGAGTGAATGTTAGAATTGTGATATTTAATTGCAATCATATGTGTGACATATTATTCATGACAAGTGGACCTAAAGGCCCCCCTTGGACCCCTAGTTGGAGTAGAAGGATGCATGGGGACTTTAGAGGCAATGCCCTAAAAAAATTGGCCCTTTTTGGGTGCTTTTTGCATCATTTTCTTGACACATGGTTTTGTTGCCCATTGTATTGTAAAACCATGTTGGTTATGTGCCTATTAATATTCACAAATGCATGAGGGGGTGTAGTAGTGAGTTTTATAGAGATTTCATAGGTACACATGGGCTACTAAAATGCTATCAAATTGAAGGCAAAGATTAAAACATACTTGTGACTCTCTTTAATGATAAAGTTTTTCACAAGGGTTTCTCCACATACATCTAGTTTATTTATTGCTTGTTGATTTCTACTTGCTTCTATATAATCTCTTAATAGGTAATCCAATGTTGTATTAATAAAAAAAATAGATTTGTATATTCTTTGAAGAGCTAACATTTGTGGTAGTTTATCCTATTTTAACAATAAAATTGACAATTTATACTTAGTTATGTCTCTGATGATGAATAATTTGGCAATGATTAATATGATTAAGATCTTGATGAATGTTTATTTAGATTAAAGTGTAGTTAGACTAATGTTTACTCAAATTTATGATTCCACCCCTTAGGGATAAATTGAATAGTCAAGTGATTAAGATAACCATAATATTAAGAAACGTTGAAAAAATATACAAACACATTTTTATAAAGCAATATATACTCTTATCAAATTTGCAATCTTTCAAAGATTAAGTCTTGTGAATGAATGATGTAATCTTACACAACCTAATATCGTATGAAAGATATAGTTTTACTAGGAATCCTTGTGTGTCCGCTTCATGGTATAGAAAATAGTGGGGTTATTCTCCATGCAATGTATAGCAAACTTAAACCATACTTTCAGGTCCTCCTCATATATCGCCTTTGTGTGTCCTCTTCATGGTATAGAAAATAGTGGGGTTATTCTCCATGCAATGTATAGCAAACTCAAACCATACTTTCAGTTCCTCCTCATATATCGCCTCCATACTCTCATTCCTATAATGCCTTATACCTCTAGAGCTGCAACATGTGCATCACTTGCTATTATCACCACAAACAAAGCATGGATGTGTTCCTCTCTAGCTAAATTTGTTCACTTTTCTTTTGGTGAATGAAAATGACTAGCTTCACATCATTTTCATTCAAATGTTTGTGGTAATCTACGATTTTAGGGATTCCACAGCTGCATCTATGCTTCCCTCTTTAGACCTTATTATTTATTCCTCACATCTGCCAATGATGTATCCATTTCTACAAATTCAGCTACCTCCTAATCCACATCTAGGGTTAGTTCTTCAAACGTTCTATTAGGGGAATTGTTTTCATGGAGAGCTCCATCACATCCTTATTTAGTATATCTTTATTGGTTGTGCCTGCATTGTTAGCCTTTCCTATTTTTTTAGCAAGTAACTCCAAGGGGCAATTATTATGATTCTTCCTCTGTCTGGCCCATTATTATTCAAGAGCAACACAAGTTTAAATTAGCAAATAGACTAGATTTCTGATCATAAAAAAGATAAGGCAGCCATTTCCAAATATGAATTTTCCTTATTGATAAAAGCATCTTCATTTTGTTGATCTTCCCCCAACTCCTTGCAATCCATAATAGGTTTCAAAACGAGAGATATTACGTTTTTTTGCCATAAAGGATTCTTTCCTTGTTGCAATCCCTAGAAGGGTGATTTACCTTTGTTACTCCTCAGAGATTCCATTGCAAGGCTCTTGCAAGAACACTAGCAGTTTGCATAAAATGATGTATGTTTTGTAAACATGTGATTCAAATAAGAAAAGGTATCACCTTTTCCTTTGCTACTCTGTATATCTGATAATCCACCATAACAGTATGCAAATCACACAGAATCAAATGAATTTAACTTTCGCTTAAGATTATTCACTACAGGAAACTAGTTACTTAAAGATGAACAGTAATATTAGAAACAAATTTCATGTCTATAAAACATAGATATAAATTCAAAGCAGGACACAAACAGATTGATCAATGCCAGTAAAATAAACAGAATAACCCAGAGCAACATAAAGAGCAATACTTTACATCTGAGCCAAAACACATCCAAGACGAACATTAGCAGCTAGACTGTTGAAATGCATCTGTCAAATATCTTTCAATGGAGGTTCCAATAACCCAAGCATTATATATTAAACAAACCAATAAATCTTAAAAGGCATCTGAAAATTAAATTGAACTGCCTCAATAACTTCACAGATCAAAATTCATGGTCAACATATAAAACTCATATTCATTTATAAAACATTGTGATTTTCTCTGAGCATCTTCGCAGGCTTTTTATTCTTGAGTTTGACATTGATGTAATGCATATGCTTGTTTAAGATCATACCATTTGATCGTCAAAAAGGGAACTGCAATCATTAGCTTGGACTTCGAGAAGAATGTGCAATTCTTGTTAGCGAAGAAACAAAATTAATAATTCAATGGAGGTTCCAATAACCCAAGCATTATATATTAAACAAACCAATAAATCTTAAAAGGCATCTGAAAATTAAATCGAACTGCCTCAATAACTTCACAGATCAAAATTCATGGTCAACATATAAATATTATAACTCATATTCATTTATAAAACATTGTGATTTTCTGTGAGCATCTTCACAGGCTTTTTATTCTTGAGTTCGACATCGATGTAATGCATATGCTTGTTTAAGATCATACCATTTGATCCTCAAAAAGGGAACCGCAATCATTAGCTTGGACATCGAGAAGAATGTGCAATTCTTGTTAGCGAAGAAACAAAATTAATAATATCACCCATAAGGTTCGATTCCCAAAGATAAAGTGCATTTTCCAGTAAAGCAAAGCTAATCTTTGTTAGCCTGGCTGTGACTCACATTTAAGGCAGCTGTAAAGGTACTCTAATAAGACGCTAATGTAATCGAATAATTTTAACATCAGTTCTTTTATGATTGGAATAATATAGTTTATTTCTGACAATTTCATCTCTTGTCCAACCAATTTTTAGGGTTTCTGTCAGTATCACCCATGAGAACAGGATACTTGACGGCACCCCTGTAACTCAAAGGAGTTTCTTTATTTTGGGGCATTGTTTTCCTCCTTTTGTCAATCAATTCTGGTCTGTCCATTGCATGAGTAGCGAATCTACCTGCAGAACATGTGGAATGGCCAACAAAAACAAATTTTCTAAACATTTTGATGTGGGATTTAAAACAAAGCGAGAAAATATCTGTTCTGTGTATTTCAAAGGGTAATCAAATGATTTTTACTTACTGCGTCTTGCATCAGCCACAGAATCCCATCCTTCATTCACATTTTTTATTCGATGCTCCAGAATTTCAGCATTCAATCTCTGCTCCCTCAATGGAGCGAGTACATCAATCCTTGTATCCTCAGATAAATCCTTCACTTTCTCACAATCCTTCCTTCCTTCCTCTACGGACACCTTTTCCTCAAAATTAGTTTGATCAAGAGCTTTAATGCATGCCACATAACCTTGGGACATGCACACAGCATGTTTGGGCTGATATTCTTTTGCGTGGCTTTGAGAAATTAATTTCCTGTCACATTTTTTGTCATATATTTCCGGAGTGTTTATCTTTGCTGTACCCTCATTGTTTTGAAAAAAAATATCTTTGTTCCCTGGCTTGACAATATGCAGCTTAAAAATGTAAAATTCTTTGCTTACCAACTTGAAAACACAAGTATCTCTTTCCTCTAGCTTATTAGCATTAACAACATGTCTCCAATTCTTAAACACATGATCTTTGCTATAATTTATAAATTGTATATCATAGGATTTTCCAATGTTAACATTGTCTGATACAAATATATTTGTGCGTTTTTTTGGGAACCAGTATAGAGCAACTTTTTTTGGAATGCTCTGCAAATGGGAAAACACCACACATGAATGTTCAGATCCAGATACTTATAAGAATTGGAAAGCCTTCAAATGTACACGGAGATATGCAAATAAACTATATGCCTCAACCATAAATCCTAAAGTTAAATGCCGATACAAACACAGTAAGCATCAGGTTTAGAATCCCAGTTCAAATAATCGCTGAACAGAAAAGAAATCAGAGCTTGCTGTCTCAAGCATCATTTAGAATCATGTAAAAGATTAATATATATTTCATGATGTCACTTTCATATGACAAAAAGTAACTGGAAATTAAACTGTGAAACATAATTAAGGAATCATTAACGATTATATTGTTTGAAGATTTGGCAATTGATTGTCAGGCTACAGTTTTAAGAACATCTCCCAGTGTATTTAAATATTTAATCCAATGTAAGCATTTCTATTTGCGAATAGCTATCTGGTACCCTGAATACTTGAGATGTCCTTTGCATGCTATTATTTGTATGTTGAAACACAAAAGCACTGTTTTTGTTTCAAGCAGTATCAAAGCAATTAATTAATATACATATTGTCGTGGTGAGATATTGTATTCCCAAGAAAACTGCTTTCTACTTGCTATCTTGAAGTGCGATGCATTCTTAGAATATTAGGCTAACACTTTGGCAATGGCACCTTTCATCAGGGAATTCCAATTTCATATGTGGCACCTAGCCAGAATTCTTACAAGTTTCCTTGTCTTATAGCTAATAATATGTCATTTTTATGTCAAATTCACTGCATGTTAAACAGAATTATATTGGCAATCATTTAAGTATAATTTGCATTTGTCGATGTCCTTATCATTGATTTTTTTTTTCTTATACTTATCTATTAAATTCCTTAGTTCACTTCTTAGTGCTTATCTCTATTGTATCCTGTGTTTAACTCTGTCATGGCCATACATGCAAAATATTTTAATTGCTATTATTTATAGCATAATGATATCAATCTAAAACTGAGAACACCACTGCAGCAATGTCATTTATAGATGCTTCACAAAATCGGGGTTAGGTCTTTTAAACCTTGGTGGAAGGATTGGAAATGGTACCTAGATACACCCTTGCAAAATTTCAAGCCTTGCAAAGGCTATTTGTGGTTGTCCCCACATCTTCCTATGGTAGATTAACAAAAATATTTGGTGGCATCTTGAATATTCTATTGGGATTTAGCATTGTTGGTTCCAATGCATTTGGTCGGCAGTTTTGGAGCCTACATTGGCTCACTTTTTGCAGTACATTCTTTACCAAGGCCTTCTTTTGGGTGTCTATTTAGGTCATATGGGCATTCCTAATCTTTGTTGTCCATTTTGTGGAGAAATGGAATCCTTCAAGAACCTTTTCTGACTTTGTCCTAGAGCTTAAGAGGCTTGGAATTGGATTCATGATTTCTTCAAGTCCTTTTCAATCGACTCTTTTTTCTTTGCATATGGTTCTACTTGGGGATTGACCATATCTCTTGCACAAGTATACCCACATTTGACATGCTTTCATGGTAGAAATTTTCTTCAATATTTGGAAAGAGAAATAATGCTCTTCTTTTTGGTTGTTTGTTAATGTTCACTTTTCTCTATATACAAAAGGCATGGTTTGCTCTAATGTGCTAATGCAGATTCAAGTGCAAGCTAATAAAGTTACACTTGAAGTTGCTCGTCTTTAGGAGCTATTGGACCTTTGGGGGAATGCTCCTTGCACTGTTGTCAAAATTCTGTTGGATCCCTTCTCTCCTCCTTGACGACATCAACTTGGACATAACTAACTAGCCATATAAGATAGTGGATCCCACTCCTCTGGTCCCCACAACTCTTAGCATTTGATTTCTAGAGATAATGTAATTCATGGGGGGACCGTCCCAACTTTCCAGGTTGCCTTTTACCTCTTTTCATGAGCATGGTGGTGCTCCTGGCTAGCCTGATTTAGGCAAGTTTCCCCACTTTTTTGTATTAAATGAAGCTGAATAACAAAAGAATAAAGCAGTAAGGAACTATAAAGGAAAAAGAAGAAAAACCAGTACTTCACAAAAATCACAAACCCTTGATATTTGTTGTTTAGCTTAAAGGTGTTTTTGATATAATGCCAATTCATCCAATCAAGGGAGTTAAAATCCCAAATATCACTGAACTGTTGCACACCCTGCTTGAAAAGGCAATTAGTTTGTTTTGGGAAGGTAACAACCAATGGATGACCATGATATTGAACAAGTTTGTTCCACCAAATAGACGAAGTTGCAAAACTAAAACCATGCTGCAATGCGTCCCCCCTCCAATTCAAAAAATTGCAAACTTGTTGCCATGCCTTCCAGATTGATTTTAAGGGAAATGAAGCCTTAATACGAAAGAATGGTTCCAATAAAAAAATTTCCAACCATCTAACACCTTGCCACTTATAATTCATAGTAGCATGTATAATTTGATGACGAACAAGTATTTTCCATTGTTCCTCTCCACACACCACTCTTACAATCCATTTTGCTGATAAGCAAGTCCCTTGTGTTTTGGGATCTAGCAAGCCAAGTCCACCTCTATCTTTAGGTTGTATGCAGTGAATCCAAGATGAGGATTTGAAACCAGCTTTTCCATCCCAATTAGACCACAAAAATTGACGGATGATTTTATTAAGGTCTTCAAAACCTTTTTTAGATGGCATCCAACAAAAAGAAAAATAAACATGAGAAGCCAAGAATATTCTATTAACCACCTGTATTTTACCAGCAAGAGAAAGATTATTGTTTCCCCATGTAAAGATTTTGTTTTTCAGCTTGACTAAAAACCAATTCCACATATCAGATAGAGTGACCCCTAATCCAAACGGAGTTCCCAAGTAAAGAGTAATCTGCCCATGCTTAATTTGTTTCCATTCTTTAAGAATCCAATGAGGAACCGGATCTGGTTGGATCATAAGAAATTTTGTTTTATGATGAACAAGCATGGACCCAAAAATTGCACAGTAAAATTCTAGAATCCCCAAGACATTATTAATTTCAGTTTTCGAATTCTGAATGAAAAGCATACTGTCATCAACAAAATGAGAACTAAGAACAGCTGCATTGTTTGGAATAGAAATGCCTTTAATCAACTTCAATTGATTAGCCTTCTACAACAAATAACCTAATGCATCTGCAGCAAGGACATAAAGAAATGGAGATAAGGACATCCTTTCCTAATCGATAGCTGCAAAGGAAACGGTTCAGTCAAGGAATTATTAATAACCAATTGAGCAATAGCATCTTTGAACAACATTTGCACATGTTTGCGGATTTTGGGACCAAACCCCAACCATTGCAACATTTTGATAATAAAGCTCCTCCTCATCCTATCATAAGCTTTATCAAAATCTAGTTTAACCAATAAAGCATTTTGCCCTGTTGTGCCCATTCACTAGTTTCTCAGGCCAAGATTAAGTTATCAAGGATATATCTGCCTTCTGAGAACACAGTTTGTTTAGATCGAACAGTACTTTTTGCCACTAGTTTAATCCTTGCAGCCAAGGGTTTAGTGATGATTTTGTAAGAAGTGTGTTGGCGTTTCAATTAGCACCTCTGGAGTGCTTATTGGAAACGGACAGCTATTGCAAGTGTGTTAGTACATGCTCTTCGGATTATAGAGAGGAAGATCTCTCTTTGCTGATTTTATACTGTAAAAAAGGGGTGTACTAAGATTTCCTATCTTTTTTACTCAGCGGCAGGACACAAGGGTGCATAAACCAATGCGCCGTAGCTAAGCTTTTTCTCTGGTTTCCGCAGATCTTAACTACGACTAACTAAGCTTCTAAACTATCCTACCTCCTCAAGATAAACAGAGCATGAGGGCGTAGGAGCGAAATGGTATGGTTGGATCACTTGAATCCTCCGTCTCAATGGAATATGGCCGAGGCTCTGAACCTTCGGATATATACCAAGATAGGGCTCGATACAAGCAAACACTCGTTACGGTAAACTGGATCTGAGACTTGCCAAGGAGGAGGAACCCCTATCCGAGGTATAGGCTTGGAAGCAGCTCACTGGAAACAACAAGGAACGATGGCCTTTCTAACAGGATTCCCGAGGAGGTGACGACACCTGTCCAAAGTCTAGGCTGCAAGAAAGATCATTAAACAACATCAAGCGATAATGATTGATGACAAAATATCCAAGGAGGCGACGACACCTGTCCAAGGAGGAGATTGAAACAATGCACTATTTAAAAACAAGACTTTGAATAACTCAAATAATTAGATCAATCAAGCTTGCACCATCTGATTTATTCTTTAAGATTCTTCAAAGAATTACAAAGGTCGGGACAGCAAAGGCACGAAATCATGCACAATTGCGATCAACCAACGAACTCTCATCCAAGAGTGAACAGATATAAACAAGCGAACTCTGGCAACAGTGGCGCAGCAATTTTGCTAGCAAATAAAGGTTAAACAAATAAAGAACCTAAGGCTCTTATTTATAGGAACTCAAAGGAGTAGGCAACCCTAAAATCTCCTTGAGTTAACAAACAGTTCTTGCCAATCAGCAAGATATTATTCTATGTCTAAATGTAGGTGAGCAAACAGTTAACTGGAAATCTACTTCAGTTAACTGAAACTAAACAAAAGTCAAACTGGAAGTCTACCTCAGTTGACTGACACCTAACTAAAAGTGAACTTATGTTACAAATGTGTCTCCAAATAGACATCCACCTTTTGAGGAAATCTGAGATCCACAAATCGTGGGAGTCAAATAGACATCCTAGATTAGTGGGATCTGACATGCATGATCTGTGGAGATCTGGAGTCAACTTGGAAAGGGGCATCAAGTTGACTTCAGTCATCATTAATGCTATTTGGAGGGTAGGACGTCCTCCCTTGGTGCTTTACACCTCTTCACCACTGGTCAACAAAGTCTCTATCCAGTCATTGACCTCTTCGGCCTCCGGGCAATTAATGCTCTTCAAGATGACTATGTGGCGTCTAAGCATTTCTTCACCCGTCGTAAGCTGCTGATGATAGGTTATGCATTGGGCAGCTGCTTCATCTAACTGGACAAACATGGCTGCAATTTTGGCTAATTTGCAGCCATTGGGATCTTCAAGGAATGAAGATCGGATGACATCCTGGAATCGTGTCTGCACTGTTTCAAGTTCCATATATTCTCCTCCTTCTCGCTGATATTCTAACTCAGGGAAGGATATTACCAACGTTCTTGCGAATTTGATAATATTGGCGACGAAGCGTCTATAGTCAATCAGCTCCACAAAGTTGGCATCATAGGCTCTCACCTTGTATGCCACCTGTTCTTTCCACTCAAAGAGATGGTGTTTATTTTTTGTGGTCGTAACTGATTCATATGCTTGTTGCAAATCAGCAACTGTCGCCTCCTCTCTCGGCCTCTCTTGAGCTGCCTTTATATCTGACTTCTGGATTTCTGATCGAAGTCCATGTGCTCTGTCTCTCAGCTGATATGCTTCTGTCAACACACACCGCCCTTTGACAACAAACTCATCCACTTGACGCCTCAAGTGTTTACCGTATGTAATCAACTGATGATGGTTCCTTTCAGCTGGGAGATCCAACAGTCCTTGAGGCAAAGCCGAGGAGTTTGGAGTGTCATGTATCAAACTAGAAATGTACAACTTTAGCTGACGGATTTCAGCCTTCAAGGCTGCTTTGTCTTGTCCATCTTTTGTCATCCTTTCTTTGACACTCGCCGAGGCAATTCCAAGAAGGTCTGCCTCCACCTGTCGAGTGGTCTTTCCAAGGTTCACCTTTGAAAGCGTGAAATCCTCAACCCTCACATTATGTATATCTTTGTCTTCAGGTGGGGCAGCATTCTCTATGATGACCTCGTTCTCTGCATTCTTTTCTACATGTGTCTGCTTCTTCAACTTCTTTACCGGCATGTCTTGTGGGGCATGATGGAATTCAGAGAAGTCAAGCTGATATGAAGGCCTCTCCCTCTTTCTCCCAAGCGAGCTTTCCAGCCAGATAGAATCTCGGCTAGCATCGCTGGGAGGAGGAACATAGGTCCCCTGAATGCTAGAAGAACGAGACTGTGCCGTGGCAATGTCTCGTGGTGGCGAATCCAAATCAATAGGACTTTGTGACCTCTGTGATGGTGGTGAAGCTGGTGGCTCTGTTTCTATCACTGGCACCGCTTCTGCTACAACTTCTTCTACAATGGTTTCCGCCTCTACAGCGATTATTTCAATCACTGGTTCTTGTGTAGTTGCAGCGGTCTCAACTGTCTCAGGAAATTGGTGGCTGTCTCCACCTGTACCTCTTGCCGGCTTGTGCTGGCAATTCCTTTTCTCCCCCATGTGCTTCCTGACATCCGCATTCCTTCTGGAGGAAAGCTCATCTTCTTCTGTCTGGGTTTCCTCCTAGACGTGGAAGGTAGTGTAGACTGAACCGCTGGCGGCTCTGATCGGGGAAGTACTACCTTCCTTGTCCTTTTACTGTCCAGGTAGAGTTGACTGTGTCGAACTACTCTACCCGTTCTTTCCTCAATAGACGTACTCTCTTTCGCGTACCAGTCTACCTTGCCGAGTGGTTGTGAATCTACTAGACCCGTGAAGAAGGAAGAAAGAATAACTTCTCCTTCGTCTTCAGATAAGCCCTCGATGTCTTCTGACATGAATTCTGCAATCTGTGAGAGCTTGAATCTGCTATGGTTCCTTCTTCTCACTTCGAACTCATCTTCGCAGTTGACCCAAAAATCTTCCATGAAAGGTTCATGTGATGATCTTTGCTCAAGGTGAGCTGCGAAGATGCCTCTGGGGTCATAGGATGGCCTCCTGTCGATGAGGTACTTGAGATTAAATCTCACTATTTCTTGGCTTATCAACCTTGCATCAGCTGCTGTTCTGCATCTGTAGAGTCCCATCTGAAGAGGAAAGTTCACTGCAGCCTTTTTCTTTACGCGAAGGTAAGAGTGAACATCGGCCAATTGCCTCAGGAATTCCATGAACACTACCCTATCTGAGGGGTAACGTGGCATCATGGCGGGGTGGCCATTATAGCCATACACGCGTATGTAGGTGAAAGTGGGGAATTGTATGAACCAATCCGCCCAGTCCACCATTGCTGCCTTAGCTGCTGGTGAAATACGCACGTGCATCTCATGGTCTAGCTCGTGCACGGTGTGCATAGTAAAAAGGTCATTTATTCTTTTGAAATGTCTTTCCGCTAGAGTGAACTCCAAGCGAGGAAAGTATTCTTGTACCTTTTGCACACCCAGGGTTCCCACAGTGTTTAATGTTCTGAAATCGCCTTGGAAGGCTATCAGGTAGACCAGGTATGAACACATGTGGAAACGGTGCTCTTCTAGAAATCCGGTGAATTGTTGGTGGAGTGTGTCACTGATCAGGGAGGCCCAGTCGTAACGTTCTTTTCTGCTGATTATCTTGCCAATAATGCAGAACATCCACGGCTGGAAGGATTTTCCCTCCTCTTGTCCAGTGACTCTGCTGAGTAGGGTGATTAGCACTCCGTACTCGTCTTTGAATTCTCCTCTACCAACTACTCTGGGCAAACTGTTCCTCTTTGTTTTCAGCCAATGTTCAGCCATTATAAGCGAACACTTGTCTTTTGAAGCCTCGAATGCCTTTTCGCATTCTGTCACTGATATGACCTTCTTGGTAGGGCATGGTGGGATTGCAAAACAAGTCTCTATGTCTACTGGCTTCAAGCTGCAAATCACCCTCCCGTCAACTGACAGGATCTCTCTTGTAGTCGGGTTGTAATGCTTAGTGCAAGCAATTACAAGCTCGATGCTTTGTAAGGTGATTGGAATAGATGCTGCTTGAAACAAACCGGATTCTTCGATGTTCTGCAATGTGATTTGATTCATGCCCTCCAAGTCTTCAGAACTGACCTCTGGATTTTTCTGCCATAAGTCTGTATCAGTCGTTTTCAGGTAATCATGGTATAAGACTGTTTTGGTCTTGTATTGTACCTGAGAGTACTGCATTCTGAAAACCTTGAATATTGACTGGGCACTTGACCCTGTTCTGACACTTTTCTGGAAATGCTAAAAATAGCCTCGCCGGGGGTAGTTTTTACGAAAAAATCTGAGACATGGGTTTTGTTAAGAATGATTTTCTAAACAGACCCAGATCGTCAGAAATTCGAAAAAACGAGTTTTTCTTTGACATGCAAGAGCCCTTCGGTGGCAGAGGCAGCAAGGGCACCAGAAAGTGATTTTTCTCGAAAAAATCTAACACATGGGTTTTGTTCGTGCTTCAGAGCCAAACAAACCCAGTTTGTCCGTTTTTCAATATTATGACTTTTTCCGGAAACCCTAAAAAATAGGGGCAGCAGGGCTACTTTTTCTGAAAAAATCTACCATGTGGGTTTTGTTGAAAAAGCTGTGCTGATCATACCCAGTTGGTCAGATCTGTGAAAATCTGTCGTTTCCTGTGACATGCAAAAGAAATATAGACAGAAGTAGAGGAAATAGACAGAAGATGGATTGGAAGTTATAAACTGCCACTTGTAATAATCTGTCTCTGGAAACAATCTTGGGAGAAGAATGCTTTTACTGCCAATTATCTTCAAAAATATTGAAGATCCGTTCAAAACCCCTGCCAGATCTTGAAAACTTGTTCTTGGGAGCTACTTGATGTTTTATCCTTCAACCTGCAAAAAGAATAATGAGGAAAAGGGACGCCTAGCATGAATATAAGGCAATTAGGGTTAAGATCCACAAAGTATGGAAGATAACTCATCATTCAGTCCTGATTTGGAGTTCCAAAAGATGATTTCCACTGATTGTGGAGTGTTTTTCTCTTTTTTGGCTCCAAATTTGCTAACTCAAGTCAACATTTCTGTTTGACTTTCCTTTAGGCGTCCAACCTTGAGTTTGATCTTTTTTGCCTATTTTGCAAGCTGAAGTGCTCCTGTTTGATCTTCGATTCAGGTTGCTCAGTTGATCTCGAGCAGTATCTGACAGTTCTGTTGTTGAGGCAGGATCAATGTGATTAGATATGCCTGGGAGAGGTTAGCTCAGAAAACTGAGTTTAGGCCTCCAGAAAGAAGGGCGCCTTTTCTTGAAAGGGGCGCTTTTGACAATGCCTTAGTCAATTTTCACTGACTCGTTCTTCGTTTTGACCTTTTCAGACCCTCTTTGCTTTGATCTGACGTTCCCGATGTTTGATGAATCAGATGATTCTGCTTGATGATGTGTCGGGTAGCTGGTTCAGTCTTGTTCACGATGCCTGACTTTGCAGTGGCAGCTGGCAAGTTTTGGGCCTCCAAACTAAAGGGCGCCCCTGGCCAGCAGGGGCGCTTTTAGCTTTTGCCTAGTTTTATCTTGGTTGTGGACTGCCAGCCTTTGACCTTCTTCATCGGTCGATTGATTTGTCGGAAGTTCTTGCTGATAGTCTCGCTGACGAGATAGGTCATAGCTGAGAAGGTCGTCTTGGGAGGTAGTGAAGATTCCGGCTGAATCTGGACACCTTTAGGAAAGGGCGCCTTTCCTTGAGAGGGGCGCTTTTAGCCATGCCTTAGCCATTTTCTGGCTTATCTTTCCAGTTTTTCAAATTTGGCTTTTTCTGCTTGATCTCGTCTCGTGATCGTCTGGTGTGTCTTGTGGACTTGCTGTTAGATTGATCACGTAGCCGGGAGGAAGCTGGAAAGATATCATGTATAAAGCTACAGCTCTTGGATTCATCTAATGTCTGCAACTGAGGGGCGCCCCTGGCCAGCAAGGGCGCTTTTACCTTGAAGCTTTCAGATTTGGCACTTCTGTCGTCAATGGATCCTCCATACTTCGCTGACGGTCGGTCAATGATTGCTGAATCAGATAATCTTGCTGATTGTTTCGTTGTCGAGCTAGTATGAAAGTGAAGAGGACGACTGTTTTGACACTGCCAGATGTTTTGATTTGCCCTCTGAGGTTCAAGGGCGCCTTTCTTCAAGAGGGGCGCTTTTAGCCACTGTAGACTGTGTTTTGCCTTGGTAGACAAAACGTGCACCTTCCAGACTTAGCCAAATTTTGGCCTTTTTCGTTTTGAGAATCTCCTTCGTTGAACGTCATCATTTTTATCTTTTTCCGCCATGGTTTCTTCGTTGAAGCTTTTGAGGTTTAGCTTTCAGCACCTGGTACTGGCCAATCTGCCATTAATGGCTGCGGAGCTCCTAACTTTGTTCCTGAAAAATAGAAATAGACCCACCATAGTGAAACATATTTTTTGATAATTCTGACTTGATCAGTGTGATCGTGAAGGCAATTAAGCCTATCAGAATTATTTTCAATCATTTCCTGGAAGGTCCTATTTTTTAGGGTTTCCATAAAAATAGGGGTGTAAAACCCTAATTTTCGTTTTTTCAAAATTTTAACCATAGGTTCCTTGACAGAAACCCACAAGGATTTCATATTTGGTTTGACCTAAAACATACTTTAGATGGCATTTTTACGTTGTTTAGCTTAATTTAAGCAGAATGCCAAAAATTTCATTTTGGGTATAACATAGGCTCCGTCTGGTGACCATGTCGGATACCTACGGCATAGGAGAACCGAGAATCTGAAGTTTCGTAGACCAGTACTTTTATTAGTTGGGTAACGGGGTCAGGACTCATTTCCTATTTCACATAAGAACTTGAAGTTCACCTTCATTATTGGGGCTCACCTATTTATTCACCTAAAACAAGACTACCTAAAAGAAAACACCTAAAACACGACAATACTTTACGGAACGGGGAAAAACATAACAACATAACGATAAAGCGAAAAATTTATCTACAATATACTCACCCCATCCCCGAAGGAATGAAATGTTTCAAGTACTGCCCACTGTAGGGCAGTGGAAAGAGCCTCCTGTCTGAATGTGAGAGAATGTAAGAATTCTCTCCTGCAACATCATGTATCAGGAACGGGCCCAACCAAAGGGAGTCAAATTTTCCGTGCATTCCTTTTGGTTCGTGTCTCTTGTCCCACAACAGGACTCTATCTCCAATCTCAAAGTTTCGTTGCCGAGCCTTCTTGTCGAAGATCTTCTTCACTCTTTGTTGGTGCTGAGTGATTTTATCAACAACTTCCACCCTCTCTTCTTGCAGTTGTGTCAGACACAAGATGCGCTTTTGGATTGGATCCTTGAACTCTTCATCTTCTATTGCAGATGCCAGCTGTAAAGCTGACAACTCCAAAGTGATGGGTAGCATCGCTTCGGTGCCGTATATGATAATAAAGGGGGAAGTGCCGATAGCTCTCTTGGGTGTGATCCTATCAGCCCAAAGAGCGTCGTATAACTTGATGTGCCAAGACCGTTGATTGGTTTCAACCATCTTGCGCACGATCGTGACTATGTTCTTATTGGATGATTCGGCTTGTCCGTTGCCTTGTGGATAGTAATCTGAAGAATGGGACAGTGTGATGCCGTAGTCAAAACAGAATTCTACTAACTCCTCTGATGAGAAGCTTGTAGCATTGTCGGTCACGATCTTTCTTGGTACTCCGAAGCGTGTGATGATGTTTTCTTTGAGGAATGTGCACACAACTTCGGAAGTAGCATTCTTTGCAGGCACGGCTTCAACCCATTTGGTAAAATAATCCGTTGCCGTAAGGACATAGACATGCCCCTTACTGGAATGTGGGTTTATCGGACCTATGAAGTCGATACCCCATTGCTGGAATGGGGCATCTATTATTACTGGCCTCAATGGAATGGCCGCTAGCTTGATTTTGCCAACAAAATGTTGGCACTGTCGACATTGTCGCACCCATTCATATGCGTCGTGGAACAGAGTTGGCCAAAAGAACTGTGCTCGCAGAATTTTGAATGCTGTGACCCTTGATGAAAAGTGGCCGCCGCATGCTTCGTTGTGAAATGTTTCCAACAATCGCCGTTGTTGGTCTCTACTGACGCAAAGCAGGAATGTTCCATCAAGTCCACGCTTGTATAGAACGTTGCCTTGCAGCACATAGTTTTGTGCTCTTAACCTCAGGGTTCTTTTCTGCTGCTTGTCCAAGTGGTTTGGACATTCTCCATAGGTTGCGTAGTACCATAGTTCTGAGTACCACTCCTCGGCAGAATCAACCAGCAAGACCATTGGAAGGTCTTCTTCAGTTTCTGTTCCTATTACGCCATCAGCCGCCTGATACTTTAGATCACCGTCTTCCGCCATGAGCTGGCATAGACCTCTCCCGCGGACGAGTTTGGTCGGCTTGATATCTAAGTCATATTCCTGGACCTTGGCGATCCAGTTGCCTCTTTTAGTCCCCATCTCCTGCTGAGTTAGGATACTTTTGACTGCAGGATCGGTGACATAGACTGTGGTGCGAGCATTTAAGATGTAGAATCTAAAATTCTTTACAGCTCTCACGACAGCATAGGCGTTCTTTTCAATCTGGGAGTAACGGGATTCGCTGTCTTTGAAACTACTGCTCATAAAAGCAATTGGCGATTCCGACTCTTCATTCAGCTTCTGGGTTAGTATGGCAGAAAGAGTGTACTCTGACGCGTAACAATAAAGAATGAATTCCTTACTGAAATCGGGCCTAGCCAGCACTGGTGCCTTACTGATGGCTTCTTTAATCTTGACGAACGCCTTTTTTCCTTTGTCAGTCCATTTGAAGGCGGCCGTCTTCTTCATCATTGCTGATATATCCTTGGTCAGCTCTGAGAAGTCAGGTACAAATCTTCGAATGAAGTTTATCTTTCCGAAGAAAGAGTGCACCTGAGTAGTATTGGTTGGGAGAGATAGGTTCTTGATAGAATCCACCCGATCGGGATCAATTCGAGTCCCTTCTTTGGAGACGATATGGCCTAGTAACTTGCCTTCCGTCACCGCAAAGATAGACCCTTTTGGATTCAAGGATATGTGGTGATACCTACATCTCTCGAACACTTTCACTAAGTGTTGAAAATGATCTTGCCGCTTCCGTGAGAAAGCAGTAAGGTCATCAAGGTAGACGACTATCACTTTGTTCTTTAGATCTCCAAACGCCAAGTCCATGGCTCGTTGAAAGGTGGCACCAGCGTTGATGAGACCAAAGGGCATCCTCTCATAGGCGAACGTTCCCCACAGGGTGGTGAATGCTGTCTTGATTTGATCCTCCTTAGCCACCGCAATTTGATTGTACCCGGAAAAGCCATCAAGTAATGATAACATCTCCGATCCGGTAACCGTCTGCAAGGTATGCTCCATGATAGGTAAAGGATAATTGTCCTTTAACGACGATTGGTTCAGGTTCCTGAAGTCAACACAAATCCGAATCTCTCCGTTCTTTTTGCGCACAGGAACAATATTGGACACCCAGGTAGAATGATGGATTGGAAATATGATCTTGGCGTCCACCATCTTCTGTACCTCCGCGTAGATTGTATCTTGAACACGCGGGTTGTAGTGCCTCTGCTTTTGCCTAAAAGGCTTGATATCTGACTTGAGTGGAATTGTATGAGACAATTCCTTTGGCGTGAAGACTTTTAAATCTTGATAAGTCCATGCAAAGACATCCTTGTATTGTCTAAATAGGGAGACAAAGTTGTTGCTTTCCTCCACAGTGCAACCTTTTCCCAAGTTGACAAGCCGAGGCTTACCTTCGGTGCCAATGTTGATTTGACTATACTCAGCGGATGTTTTGCTAGCTGAATCTCTTTGATTTTGCACGCGTCTATCATGCTTGTCAAATATATCCTCCAAGGATACTAGGCCCTTGGGGATGTTGTTACCTCTTAGCTGGATGATGCCGGATTCTGTTGCTTCAGAATCTTCTGCTATGGATTCTTTGAAAGGAGAGGTACTTCCTTCAAAGAATAGTTCTTTGTAATTGTCCCCCATGCAGAGGAACTCCTTGATGTCATCATCATCATCAAAGACCTGCCAATTTTCACAATTGTCGGGGACAGATGGCCTATACACGAGCTCAATAGCGAAGGCATTCTGACGGAAATCAGAATGAGGCATGAAGAGAGCAGCGGATACCGCAAGGGCATCTGCTTTGCTATTTTTCTCGCGTGGAATGTACTTGATGTTGAATGCTTCGAACCAATCAATAGCATTCCACACCCCTTGTCGGTAAGCTTGAAGGCGGCCTTTTCTGACTTGATAGCGGTCTCTGACCTGTTGTACGATCAACTCTGCGTCACCTTCAGCTTGAAGATATTTTATACCCATATCCCTTGCATTCTTGAGGCCTAGTATAAGCGCTTCGTATTCTGCAGTGTTGTTCGTGTTATCGAACTGCAAGCGATAAGCAAATGGATATAAAACTCCTTCAGGAGAGGTAATGACAACTCCCGCTCCTGAGCCTGCTGTTGAGCAACTTCCATCGAATTGCATTGTCCACATCTTTGATCTTTCATTTGATGTATTCGTGGCAAATGCAACCCTCTTTTCTTTTTCGGTTACTTCAGTCAGCATGGCATATGTGCCCGGACCCGTACTTTGATGTAGCACTTGTGCTTGGGGATCCGGAGATTTCACCACTGTGAATTTTGACTTAGCCTCTGGTTCCAACTTGAAACTACCTTTCTTTAGTGGAATGGTCGCATATGACCAATCCATTTGAATCTCGCCTCCGAGATCTTTGCAAAAACTTCGGCTTAGTAACATTCCATAACTGATTGGAATGTCAGCTATGAGGATGGTCATCATGATCTTCTTCTTTGGGCAGGACGCTAGTCTTATTTGTGTGTCTTTCAATTGGCCGACTAACGGCACCGGTTTTGATTCAAGTGAATAACACTTGTCGTGAGTTTCGGTGCATGATAGTCCCAATGAGTTCATGATTTGCAAAGGCATGACGTTGTCCAATGCTCCAGAGTCAATGATGCAATTGCTGAGCTTATAACCTCCCATATACAAAGATATATAGAAGGGTTTTGGCTTTTCTTCCGCTGGTACGGTAGATGCTAGCAACGTAGGCTGGATGACAGCCTGCTTTTGTACTACTTTGAGAATCCGATCGATTTGATCGGGATGATCCTGGAGATACTCCAGCTGTGAGATCTGTACCTTCGTCTTCATCATAGACGTCACAATGTCAAAGTTCGTCGAAGACGGATCTTGAGGGTTTGGTGTGACATTCTCTTGTGTAGACTTGGGATTAGAAGTGGAAGCTTCTTTTCCTTTTTCATTTGACTTTTGTCTGTCTTCTTCTTCTTTCTGTGCTTTGAAATGTTGAGCGCGAGTGAATACAGGCGTCGACATGCTTTCATGGTTGACAGCAAGAGAGTACTGACGGTAATCTTCTTCTTCTTGATTTTCGGGTTCGCTATGAAAGTATCCCATTGCGGAGTCGCCATCGAAGTTGTCCGTTTGTGGTGAGACAACGTTCGCATTTGAAGGTACTGAATTTGAGCTTGGTACTCGATCTCCGGCATATCCCATGATCTGGTCTAGCCTTTGATTCTCAGGACATGTGGATCCGGTATGTTCGTCTGTATCATGGAAACAGCAGAACATATTAGATTTCTCGGCCTCTGCTCCTCTTTGTGAAGGTCCTTGATTTCGAGGTTTGTAGTTGTTGTTGTTGTTGAAAGGTTGGAAATTATTTCTCTTTGGCTGGTACGGCTGCTGAGGCTGGTACTGCTGCTGAGGTTGGTACTGTTGCTGAGGTTGGTACTGTGTGGTGTGGGCAGTACCTGCTGCCCTTGATTGGGTGACTGTCTTTTCAGAATAGTCACCTCATTTGCTACCTTCTGTAGCAATGGGTCTGCTGATGCTTGGACCAGTGGTCTGATAGCATCTCCTTTCATCTTTCCCGTGGTCATCATGTGATCCTCCACCAGACATGCATCAAAAACTCTAGCATGCAAGCCCTCAAAAATGCATCTAAAACCTCCTAAAAAATAGGAAACCCTAATTTTCAATATTGCTTAGCCTACGAGTTTCCAGAAATAGGCTAAAAACTCAAGAAGAGTGTAGGGCTAAAATGGGGACATTACACAAGTACTCATAGGCAAAGATCAAGCTGAAAACACCAAAGGTGGAGGCTGAATGAAGAACATGGAGAAATTGAACAAGTGTCAAGGAAAAGCGCTCCTGCTGAGAATAGGCACCCATCTTTTTAGGTAGTCAGATGCAGTCTGTAAGCTCAAACACCCTCAAGATGACCTCCTATGTTTTGATGAGTCTCAACAATGACACCATCAGCGAAGACAACATACAAGTCAAACACCTGACGACAGAGACCAAGCCGGAGTAGTTCGTGAAAGTTTGCAAGTTGAAAATTAGAGGCCGAAACATCAAAAGCGCCTCTGCAGGCTAGGGGCGCTCAAGCTTTTAAGGCATCCAAATCAACTTTCAAGATTTGTGAAGTTAGTCATCCTTTCTGAGGTTGAGCTGGCATTCGATCCCACCTTCCAGCAAGATCATCGGATCCATCAGTCAGCAGTGATCTCAGAATAGAGTACAGAGGGTCAAAATGGAGGAATTGAAGAACACTCGAGAATTTTACTAAGTCTAAGGCTAAAAGCGCCCCTGCTGGGAAAAGGTGCCCTTGAATTTGAGGTATCAAATTTAGGTTTTGGACTTGGTAGCTCCCAGGCACACTTCTTTATAGTTGACTCAACTTGGCAATGGATCCATCAATGACACTTCAGGATCAATCAAAGAACCGGGATCGAGGATTGAGGATCAAATAGAGGCACTTCACCATGAAAAATAATGAAAAAAGTGTTCATCTCCTCAAAAGGATGACTAAAGTCAAAGAGAGTCTTAGTTGATTGAAGCTGTCTATTTACACAAACTTTTCATGTTGAAAATGGCCCCAAATTGATGGAAATCACTCCCGGGAACTTGAGATCAGGCAAAAGGACTCCTCCATCATGAGTTGGTGCCCAAACTTGATTCCTTGAAACATTAATCATTATATGTCAAGCCTAGGGGCCATAATCATTATCTTTCTTTGCAGGTTGAAGCCAAAAACAACAATTTCTTCTCCAAGACGTCTTTTCAAGACCTGACAGAGGGGTTTTAGCCGTTCTTCATATTTTTGAAGATCAGTTGCATTGAGGGACAGTTTATCGGAGGTTGCACCAAAAGGCATAAATTTTCTAGAAAGGCAGTCTATAACTTCCAATCTTCCTCTTGTCTTTTTCCTCTTTTCTTGTCTTAGGGCTTTTTGGATGTCCCAGAAAACATCGGATAATCACAGATCTGACCAACTGGGTATGGTTAGCACAATTTTTCAGCGAAACCCACCTCTTAAATTTTCCAAAAACAACAAACTTGCTGCCCCTATTTATAAGGATTTTTTGAAAAAGTCACAGATCTAAAAATCAAACAAATTGGGTTTGTTCAGCATTGAAGCACGAACAATACCCATGTGTTAGATTTTTCCCGAAAAAATACTTCTCGACAGGCGCCATTTTTAGGGGTTTTCAGAAAAGTACCTGAACAATATCAAGTGCATAGTTGATCTTTAAATTTTTCAGAATGCAATTCTCCCGAGTGCAATAGAGGACCAAAACAGTGTTGGTCCATGATATCCTGAAAAGGACAGACACTTACTTGCATCAAGTACACCTAGAGGTCGACTTAGAAGGGTTGGAAGGCATCGACCAATGCATGTTACAAAACATCGAGCAATGTAGATTGCTTGAGGCTGCATTGATCCCCATCACACAGAGCGTGGAGTTTGTAATTGCTTGCATTAAGCATGAAAACCCTACCACACGAGAGATTGGATCAGTGGATGATCGATTGATATGCAGCCTCAAACCGAGGAATATTGAAAGGTGTTTTGCGATTCCACCATGTGCGACAAATGTGGTCATATCTGTGACAGAATGCGAGAAGGCATTTGATGCATCAAAGGACAAGTGTCAGATGAGAATGGCCGAAAAGTGGCTTAAAACAATAAAGGCCAAATTGCCCAAGAATGTGGGACGTGGAGAGTTCTAAGATGAGTATGCAGTGATGATAACTTTACTCACCCGTATCACTGGACAGGAGGGAATCCAATTTCAGTCTTGGATGTACTATATCATCGCCAAGATTGTAAGCAACAAGGAGCATTACGACTGGCCCATCCTCATCAGTGATACACTCCACAAGCAAATGACTGGGTTCTTAGAGGCTCATAGGTTTCACATGTGCTCATATCTAGTATACGCGATTTCCTTCCAAGGCCAATTCAGGGTATTAAATAGAATTGAAAGTTGAAACCTTAGGTGTGCAAAAAGTCCACAAGCATTTCTCGCGACTTGAGTTCACTCAAGCAGAAAGACATTTTAAGCGGAAGAATTATCTCTTCATAATGCACACTGTAAGAGATCTCAACCATGAGATGCACATACGCATATCACCAGTAGCCAAGGAGGCAATGGTGGATGGCACTGGCTATCCAGCCCCAGGGATGCACCAGGGGATGGATGCCATGCCATGCGTCCATCCATGCGATACTGGCATAAAAACAGTGTTGTCTCCAGTGCCGTGCAGAACCATAACTGGCAGCAAAAACAAAATAACACGGTGACGTAAGAAATCTGGTGGAAGAAACATACACAGTAAATCAATCACCTCCAGCAATAACTTTGAATTTAAAATAAAATGCATCAATTACTTTTGGTATGTTTAAAATAAAGCACATCAAGTAAATCAATGTATGTTAAATAAAACGCATCAATGTATGTTAAATCAATTAATTTCAGTCTTGGATGGGTCAATGAGTTTGACTCGAAAACTACACGGTTGAATCCTGATAGCAATATCATAATGAATATTCAATCAATGAATGGTTAAAAGAAAAGAAACCCCACTCACCATGTCAAATTACTTATTTACCTTTTGAATGAAGATTATTTTATTTTATTTCCATCTTCTTCCATTCTAATTTTCTATTAATTCATTTAGTAATATGTTCTTTTAATTTTTTAATTTTATAATTTAAAAAAAAAACAATTTTATATTTAATGGCAAATTATTATTATTACTAGTAATATATATATTTTTTATATTTATTTGTATTTATAGTTTCATATTTATTTTAAAAAATAGAAAATAAGTATTTATTAAATAAAAATATTTATTTTTAATTTGAATATAAAATAAAATTTAAAATAGTTATATATTATTTCTAAAAATAATATATATTAATATAATATATTTAATATTTTTTAATTATAATATGTTAATTTTAATTTTTTAATTTTTAATCCTAATTGTAGATTATAATTAGGGTTAGAGTTAGGATTAGAGTTAGGTTGGAGTTAAGGTTAGAATTAGGGTATGGTATTAAATGGGGTTAAGGTTAAAATTACAATAAAGGTTAGAAAGAGGGTTAGGGTTAGAGTTAGAAATATGGTTAGAATTAGGGATAAGTTAAGGGTTATAATTAGGGTTACAATTAGGGTTTGGGTTGGAATGAGGGTCAGGGTTAGGGTTATAATTAGGGTTAGAATAAATATTACAATTATAATTAGGGTTAGGATTACAATTAAAATAGAATTAGGGTTAGAAATAGAATTAAGGTTACAATTAGGATGAGAATAAGAAATAGGATTACAAATAGATTAGAATTAGGTTTTAGATTAGCGTTAGAATAGAATTAGGGTTTTAGTTAGTGTTAGAATAGAATTAGGTTTAGGGCTAGGATTAGAATCAGGATTAAAATTAGGGATAAAATTAAGCTTCTGGTTAGGGTTAGGTTATGCTTAAAATTAGAATTAGAATTAGATTTAATGTTAGGGTTAGAATTAGGGTTAAGGTTAGATATAAGGTTAAGGTGAGCATTAAGGTTAGAAATAGGGAAAGGGTTAGAATTATTATTAGAATTATAATTATGGTTATAATTGAATTAGAGTTAGAGTTAGGAGTTGAATGAGATTATGGATTTGAATTATGCTTATGATTAGGAATACAATTAGGGTTAGAATTACCATATAGTGTTAGGGTTATAGTTAGATTTAGTGTTAATGTTATAAATATGAGCAGGGTTATGAAATATTCCATCCCTTGTTGAGATATTTGCTAATCCAAAAACTCTACCTATTTTTACTTGTGTTTTCTAATTTTTGTTTCATTTTTTTGAGTTTGATGAAAAGTTTGCCAAAGAAAAAGCAAAGAAAATACATATACAAATGCAAGCAAGATAAACATTGAAGCAAAAGCAATAATAAATTCAAACATATTTATTATTTCCTTTGCATATACAATACAATCATACTCGGGAGACCATATGAATGTTTGCAAAGTCTGATATAAATTGATCAACATCAGCAAGTATCTTATTCTCAATCTCCTTTCTCCATCATGAAACATCACTAAACCATATGCTATGCCCAAAGCGACCTTCAAAAAGGAGTGTTCATGCTCCATTTTCTTGTTATAATAGGCCAAATGCCTATACTCTCTTAATGATTTTAAAAATTGTTAATATTATCTTATAGGCACTTATCTTATGTTTCTTCGGTCAGATTTCTTACGTCACCGTTTTTTTTTGTTTTTCTCCAGTCACATCCTTTTATTGTAATTAAACATTTATATTTCAAAAAATATATTTAATCATTTTTTAAAAATAATTTAAATTTTTAATAAATTTTATTTGAATTGTATTTTGTAATTTCAGTTTTTAAATTATTTTTTATATTTAATAATTTTTTAAAATGATTTAATTTTTTAATACTTTTTATTTGAATTCTATTTGTATTTATAATATTATTTTATTATAAATTTATAGTCTTCTTTAAATAATTTTTATGATTGTAAATTTAAATTGTATTTCATGTTTATCTTTTTATATAATTTATTTATATGTTTACTAAAATATTACATTGATATAATATGTTTAATAATTTTTGAAGAATAATTTAAATTTAATCCTCATAATTTTGATTGATTTAATGTTTAGTGATTATTCTCTTATTTAAATTGTTTATATGCTTAATGTAAAAAAATATTTCTACTCTTAATAAATTTTAAAAGTGACATAAAATTGACTCATATAAACGTTTTAATTTACTTTTAAGTGCTTACACTTTTCTTTCAATTATTATTTTATTTGTAATTTTATTAAGAGCTTGTGTCTTTATTTAAATTATTTGTATGTTTAATAATTTTTTAAATATTGATTTAAACTTAATCCTTAGAACTATTGTTTAAATTTTGAAAATGTTTTTCAATTTCTAAAATAAAAATAAAAATATTTCCGTTTATTAAAGTGAATATAAATATCCTTTTAAGTTATTTCACCTCATAATTTACTAATAATTACCATTTATTATATATCATAGACATATTTATGTATTTGTCATAATAATTTAGATTTTGATATTTAAACGTGTTAAGATTTTGACGATTAAATTTATTCATAATCAGCGAAGTTATTATTTTAGGTAGGGATTGATCTCTTTGAGTATAGATTGGTGGAAATTATTGTTGGAGAAGTCAATATTTGAATGCAACATATAAGTCTTTCACTAGTGAAATAAAATAAGATGTCTACAATATAAACTAAATTTCTTCCAAAATTATTAAACACGTTATAGGAATGTAATACTTTAGTAAACATATAAATAAATTATTTAAAAAGATAAACATTAAATATAATTTAAATGGACAATGATAAAATTATTTTTAAATCTCTTTTGTAAGATTGTTAATATAAAAATTATTTAAAGAAGACTATAAATTTATAATAAGATAATATTAACAATTTTTAAAATAATATAAACTTTAACACAAATATAATTCAAATAAAAATTATTCAAAAAATTATTAAATATAAAAATAATTTTAAAAACTGAAAAATACAAATACAATTCAAATAAAAATGATTAAAAATATAAATTATTTTTAAAAAATTATTAAATATAATTTTTTAAAATATAAATGTTTAATTACAATAAAAAGATGTAAACAAAAACAATTTTAACTATTTTTTTATTAAAATTAAATATAAAATGACCTTAGAGAACACTAAATTTAATAGTGCTCTCCAAAACTTACTATTCCTAAATTTATTAAAACCACTTGGCAAATTTTTTATGAAGGCTGCTTCTCATGAATTTTTTATTTCACCGTAGAGTACACGCGAACTTTTATGTAACATGGCACTGGCAGGGATTGATGAGATAGGCCAATCGTATAACCTGCAATTAAAAATCACGGACAGTTGGCATCGAACAATTTGCATGGAACGAGAGAAACGAGGTGGATGGGATCCATGCCCATTCATCCATGCTGGGTGCATTCCTGGGGCTGGATAGCTGTTGCCATGGTGGATTGGGTGGATTTGTTCATCCAATCCCCACTTTCACCTATATATGCGTATATGGATACAACGGTCATCCCGCCATGTTACCCTGCTATCCTTTCAATAGGGTGGTTTTCATGGAATTCTTATGGCAATTGTTCGAGGTTCATTCTCATCTGCGTCTCAAACGCTTAATGGCCGCGAAAATTTCCTCTTGAGATGGGACTGTACAGGTGCAAAACAACGGCTGATGCCAAGGCCATAGACCACAAAATGGTGAGACTTAAGCTTAAGTATCTCATCGAGAGACGGTCGTATGATCCTCGGGGTCACTATGCAACACACCTTGAGCAACAATCTTCACACGAGTCGTCCATGGAGGACTACCGGGTCAATTGTGAAGATGAGTTCGATGTACGAAGATGCAATTACAACCGGTTTAGACTTCCACAGATTGCTTTCTTCATGTCAGAGGACGTGGAAGATCTATCTAATGATGATGGGAACATTATTCTCTCTACATTCTTTGTGGATCAAGTCGACTCACAACCACTTGGAAAAGTGGATTGGTATGCTAAGGAAAGTACGTGGATAGAGGAATGAACAAGTAGGGTTGTCAGATACAGTCAACTTTACTTGGACAACAAGAAGACGAGGAATGTAGTAAATCCCCACACAGAGCCGCCTTCGGTTCATTCTTCACTACCTTCCACGTCAAAGAAGCCTAGATAGAAGCAGTGGAGTAACCCTCCTAGAGGAGCTCGGATGTTAGGACACACAAGCGGAAGAATACCAATTGTTGACACAAATCAGCAAGAGGTACATGTGGAGACAGCCAAACGTACCTAACACAGTCATGGAAACAACTGCAGTTGAGCCAGTGATTGAAATGATCACAACTGAGACAGAGAACATCATAGAAGTAGTCGCAGCAGATGCAATACCAAAGGTTGAAGCTGAACCTCCCACTTCACCACCATCACAACAATCATCGATTCCCATTGACTTGGATTCACCACCACGTGACACTGTAGCACAATCTCATTTGTCAAGCATTCAGGGTCCTATCATCTATCCTTCTAGCGGGGCTAGTCAAGATACCTCATGGATTGAGAATCTCTTGGGAAGGAAAAGAAATAGACCATTCTACCAGTTGGACTTCACAGAGTTTGACCATGTCCCTCAAGACATGCCAATGAAGAAATTGAAGAAGCAGGTCCATGTAGGAAAGAATGCGGACAACAAAATTGTCATAGAGACAGTTGCACCACCTAAGGACAAGAATGCACATGAGGTAGAGGTTAATGACTTTACTTTGTCAAAGGTCAACCTCGGTAAGACCACTCATCAGGTGGAAGCAAACCTTCTTGGAGTTGCATCGATAAGCATCCAAGAAAGAATGGCTAAGGATGGGAGAGATAAAGAAGCCTTAAAGGCTGAAAACCAACAGCTGAGTTTGTACATATCTAGCTTGATACATGGCACACCAAACATCCCTGCCTTGCTTTGAGAGATGCTAGACCTCCCCACGGAGTATAATCATCACCAACTGATCTTATATGGAAAACACATGAGAAATCAAGTGGAAGAATTTCGCATCCGAGGAAGGTGTATAGTTGCAGAACTATATCAATTGAGATGTAGAGCCCACGACCTCCACGCGAAGATTCAACAATCTGAGCTAGAGGTAGCAGAGAAAAGGCCTGGGGAAGATATCACTTTCTCTGATTTACAATTGGCGTACCAATCAGTTACCATAGTGGAGAACAAGCGACATCATTTCGCTTGGAAAGAATAGATGGCATACAAGGTGAAAGCCTATGATACCAACTTTGTGGAATTGATGGAGTACCAACAGATTGTAGCAGGTGTTATCAAGTTCGTAAGAACATTGGTAACATCCATCCCTTGCCGTTACTAGCACGAAGGAGGTGCATACATTGAGCTAGCCGAAGTGCGAAAGAAATTCCAAGACCTCATCCACAACAGTCTCTATAGTGATCCTACTAGTCACGAGTTGAGTAAGATTGCAGCTATGACGACCAAGCTGCAGTTGCAAAGTGTATAGAATATAAGTAGCAGCTTGCAAGTGGCGAAGAGATGCTGAAACGCCACGTGGTTCTCCTACGGAACATTGACTGTCCAGAGGCAAAAGAAGTCAACGGCTGGATAGAAGAACTGTTGACTGAAGGTGGTGAGGTGTGAAACACCCACTTAGGATGTCCTACCCTCCATAATAGCATTAATGGCAACGGGAGTTTACTTGATGCCTCATTCCAAGTTAACTCACCGTCCCACTGATCATGCATGTCAGATCCCACTAATTATGGATGTCTATTGCTAGATCTCCACTAATTGTGGATCTCTATTTTGGAGGCACTTTTGTAATTGGAGTTGACTTTTAGTTTAGTTTCAGTTATTTGAAGTAGATTTCCAATTAACTGTTGGGTCACCTACATTTAGACATAGGAATAAATCTTGCAAATTGACAAAAACTGATTGTTAACTCAAGGAGATTTTAGGGTTCTCTACTTCTTTGAGTTTCTATAAATAAGAGCCTTTGCTCATAATTTTGTAACTTTACTTCACGACAGCAAAACGTTGAGCTAAAAAGCCTTCATATTGTTCGCTTAGTATATGTTCTTGGATCATATTTGTGATAGGGAAACGGTAAGTACAACTTGCTTTCTTCTTATTCAGATAGATGTGTCTAATCATTGTTCATGTATTCTTGGTTGATCGCATCAAGTGTGATTGTCTCTTTGACACACGTTGTTGTCCCAAAGTGTAATCTTTGATCGAAGATTGAGATAATGAATCAGGAGAGCTACCTTGCCTTTGATCTAAAAGTCTCAAAGTTTGTCATTGAATGGTGTTGTAATAATCTATCTTTCGATCTACACCTCGGAAAGGTCTTGGTACCTCCTTGGGATTTTAGTAAGTTATATTATCATTCTTTGTTGTTTCTAGTAGACTATCTTTCAGCCTACACCTCGGAAAGGTCTTGGTACCTCCTTGGGAATCTTGAGATCTAGTCTACCGTATGAAGATTACTTGTGTGGATTCTATTTCGGTGTAAGTCTGGGAGTTCAGAGCCTCCAGATGCATTATGGTAGAAACATTTGTCCAATTGATCAAACCATCCATTCCAGCTCCTATGCCCTCATGCTCTGTTTATCTTGAGGAGATAGGATAGATTAAAAGTTAACTTAGTTGTAGTTAAGATTTGCAAAAAGCAGAGAAAACCCTTAGCTGCAACGCATTGTGTTTATGCACCCTTGTGTCCTGCCGCTGAGTAAAAAAAAATAGGAACAATGTTTTACTGTTCTTTTTTATCCAATCAATCAGCAACAAGAGGGATCTTCCCCTCCCAATTTGAAGAGCAGTGACTACACACTTGCAAAAGCTGCCGTTTTCCAATAAGCACTCCAAAGGTGTTAATTGAAACGCCAACACTATCGCTTTTTGTCATGTGGTGTTGAACTTTTGCTAGTAGATAGTGAGGATGATCCTTTAGAGAGTCCCAACCTTGAAAGTGAATCATCTAAATGCTGCAATTTTCGTATGGTCTTGTGTTGTGTTTGCTCAATTTCTTTCCATGCCTGTTTATTGCTAAACAACTTTGCTATGATGAACTTGTTCGCTGTCTCAACTGGAAACCAAATCCAAACTGACTTGTGCACAACTGTTTTCACACCAATTGAATGCAATCATTACCCAACAGGCTGGCAGGATCATGGCTTTGATACCACTGAAAGGTTTCCAAGCCAAATCTGATCCAATTTTTCTGAGTTTGATTTCTGATTTGACTTTGACCAGCTAATAGGGAATTTTTTTTCGGTTTGTTTTTGTTGTTTTATGAGTTTTTTTGTGATTTTTGCTAGTTTTCTGAATATTTTGAGGTTTTGTGCTTGATAATTGTGAAAAAGAAATAGATGCTAAAGGAACATAAATGACTGAGATAAAATTATGAATTTTGATTTTTCTAGGACAGCAAATGTAATTTTTAGAATTAATGAAATTGAACCACCGATTACATAGAATATGCATACGTGGAAGCCAATGCACAATTTATTGAATATTTATTTGCTGGAATCAAAGCATATAGAATAAAGATCTGATATAAGTCTGATATGCTCCTTAGTGGTCTGAAAACCCTAATTTCCAGCTAGGGTTTGACTGAAAATGACATCCAAATAGTATAGCCAGCTGGTGAATGCATTGAAATGATGATATCTACTGATAAGAAGCCCCAATCTGCAATTATATTCTGATAACTCACTGCTGCAATCAATTCTAAATGTGAATTTACCTGTGATGAAGACCAATGATGCCCAAATGGAAACCCTAGGTAGATTTTCTGTTTTGTGAACTGGGTTTCCGTCCAATTCACTATCCTCCAAGGGATTTCGTCCTCAAAAGACTTGTATGCTGCTGAAACCCTCTTTCAGAGCTCAGACCCGCAATTTGCTTTTTTCCAAATGAGAGTAGAATGCCTAAAAATGAGCCCAACGTATTGCTTTATAACCTCCTATGAGTTTTTTTATAAAAAACAATAAAATAATAACTTGAGTATCTTTCCTCATCAAAAAAAGGGGCCACTTTTTAAAAACAACTTTGAGCTACTAGGATGGGAGGCACTTTTCACTATTCCCTTTATAATTTTTTGTAACTATTCACTTTTTACTATTCCATTAAAGCAAATTTTAATATTTCCAATTTATCCTTGGATTCATCAACTGAACTCCAAATTGAGAGGCTTGTAAAACTCCCATCTAAGCTACACAACCCTCGGTTGGGTCCCCTAACCATTCTGTTGACCTATGGGAACCCTAATAGTAGGCCAACCTCCACTATAGTCTGAGCTGCCTAAGGAAGGGACATTACGGGGAATGAAAAGACAAGTACAAAAATGAAAGAGTTGATCAGTACTATTGAAAACAACGTTACAATATAGAGTCTTATGCAATGTATCATGAGATAACTTAGCACTATGAAGGCCCAAGTGTTAGATAATCATCTCCATGATAACTACAAAGATAAGCATCAAGAAATTAAGACAAAATACTGAAAATACCAAGTCTGATATGAAATGGCATAGTTCTGATCTTTTGATCAGCAAGCCTGGAACTCCATCAAACACTCATAACTTCCTCATTACTCTTCAAATGACCTCAAACTAAATATAAATGGCATCTAAGGCCTAGGCGTCCAAGTACAAGCAACTAAAGTCCACCAAACAACTTTGATTATTTCTGCATGCATCCTAGTGCACCCCAAACAAGGAAATAGGGCACCTTGAGGAGGGCGACCAGCAGCAAAATTCAGGTTGTTCTCCTAAAAATCTGAGATTCTAAGAAAGGGGATGCCCAAAAAAAAGGATCCAAATAAGCCAAGACCCACAAAAATTCGCCAAGTCTCCGAAACGGTACGAGTAAGAACGTGGGTCTACAGTAGCATGAAAATAACACTCCAAAACCTCCAAATAGCAAAGAGCATACCAAAATATTCCTAGAAAACATCAAAGCCACGCCAAACTGAAATTACCAATGTAGCCATCACCATTGATGCTCAATCTGCAACTTCTGAGTAAAGAAGCAGTCACTGATTAGCTAGGAGTTGTCTCTTAAACTCGAAACTGATGAAGAAACTAGGAGGCATCTCAACCTCAAAGCAAGAGTCTAAATAAAATTCAGCAACACTTCATTATGAAAAGATAATGGATACCAAATGAAAACGCAAGGCACTGTATTTATAGATTTCAAAACCCAAAAGTTCAAACCTTCTTTTCCCTGCAAAAGGGACACCCATATGAGAAGGATTTAAAATAATTTTTAATTTTATCTTTGACTTGGACTTGTGCGCCTAACTCCACTAGCAACATTTGAACTTTATAAAATACGATTGATTATTTAACTTGTGTTGTACCTTAAATTAAAATTTTTGCTACATTTAGGCATTTTGAAGAAATGGTTAAAAGTCTCGTTAAAATTGTCGAAAAGGGCCAAAATTGGGAATTTGCATGAGGGTCAAAAACTCGAAATTTTCGAAATCTAATGATCTAGATCTGCTCAAAGCAACCAAGTCTACAAAATCCAGATCTCAGTTTTTCGGCTCTAAATTTTAGGAAAATTTCTATTTTAGAAACTTTCTAAAAATAGAACTTTTTTCTAGGTTTTTCTGGGTTTCTTTTGAAATGGATCCTGACAGAATTTTCTAAAAATAGGAAGTTTGGGTTCTAGGGATCAAACTGATTTTGATTGGTTGAAAATACTTCCTCATCAGGATGGTCCAGTCGGAATCGTCAAAACATCAGTTTTTCCCTGGTGGGTCTATTCTTTTTCTTTTTTCTTTTCAGAATTTGTTTTAGGAGCTCCAAGGTCATTAATGGAGGTCAATCAATTGTCAGGTGTTAGATTTAGAGTCTCAAGCATTGCTCAGATGAAGAATGGAAGATGAAGAATCATGAAAATTGTAGAATTTGGCTAACTCTGGAAAACCAAGTGCGCCTACTCAGTTTAGGCACCTAGATGCTCATGCCTTAGAAAATTTTCATCTTCAGTAGTCAACAATTGCAAGCACGCGGAAAGAGGAACAAAGTTGAAAATTGCAAAACAAAAACCAACATTGCCAAACATGGGCACCCCAGGAGGAGATAGGCGCCTAGTTTTTCAAGGCCTCAAATGATGGAATTAAGGTTGCTCATCCCAAACAATGTTGCTCAGAATCTTCTCAGCTCCACAATGAGTCCATCCACATAGTCATCTGATCAACCAGTCATCCAGAATTGAAGAATGAACGAAGAAGTCTCAACTGAGAGGCAAAATGCAAATCATGAAATCATCAAAAAATATTCTAAGTCTGGAATTTTGGGCGCCCTAACAAGAGATAGGCACCTAGGGTTTTGGAGGTTCAAATCCAGTAGTTAGGGTTTGCCAAATCAGTCAATCGCTTCAGACTCCTGCCAGCTTCGCAATGGATATCTCAACAAAATTATTAGATCATTCAACTGACGACAAATTTAGATCGAATAGTGGTCATAACATGAGGTTTTCAAGAATGAAGGTTGAAAAAGAGCCAAAAATGGTTAAGTCTAGAATTCTAGGCACCCCAGAAGGAGATAGGCGCCCAAGGATGTGAAGGTCTAAAGTTATCAAATTTGGAGTTGCAGTCACGAGCATGTCTTCTGCAGCGTTGAAGCAGCTCTCCAACGCAACCATTGGCAAATTCATCAGAGTTGGTAGTCACCGGATATTGAAGACAAAACGAAGGGATGAAACCCAAAGAAAAATGGAGATCTCAAGAGAATTTCTAAGTTTGGAATCTTGGGCGCCGCTGGAGGAGATAGGCACCCAAACATTTGAAGCCTTAAATTTAGTAATTAAGGCTTGGCATCTCCAGAAATATCTTCTCAAATTTAGACAAGCTACTCAACGAAACAGTCAGCTAGTTAATCGGGTCAATCTAACTCCCAGAATCATAAAATCGTCTGAAGGAGGGGTAAACAAGCAAGAAAAATGAAAATATGAAAATGGCTAACACTGATTTTGCTGGGCGCCCCAGGAGGAGATAGGCACCCATGATTTGGAGGGGCAAGATGATGTTTTTCTCAAAAGCAGCCTCCAAGACAATTCCATCAGATTCACTCAAGTGCCGCAATGGGTCATTCGGCCAGATAATAGGATTCTTTGAGCATCCAGAAAAGTGCCCCAAGCTAAGAAGGCGCCCAAGGCTCAATGCCTTAGAATATTTTTCAATTTTCATCATTCATCATTTGAAAAAGTGTACATTTAACGAATCGGCCTAGGATTGGCTTCAAAAGTTTTAAAGTAGAGAATAAAGCATTTTATTTATCCTCAAAACTTATTTAAGAAGACTTTGGATTTCATTATTCACTTTTTGCAGGTTGGCATCCAAGAGCAAGAGAGGAGACATAAAATTTTATTCTTTTCAGGATTCAAGAGCCAAAATGTGGTGCTTTTTCATAGTTCTTCATATTTTCTAGATAAACACACAAAGGAGCTCACTTTTTCATGCTTTATTTCTCCAGGGCATCGATTTTCAGAAGAAAGGGGTCAATATTTTGAATTTCCAATGATCTGGGTCAACTTGGTTTCAGTTCTCTACAACTTTGGAAAATTTTCAAGTTTTCAAGAAACTGCTTTTTTCACGCATGTCCAAGATATCTTTAGTATTTTTAAAATTTGATCATCTGGGTCCTTCTCAAACATAATTCTCGACAAAACCCTACTCAGCTTTTTTGGGAAAATCCTAAAAAATTAGGGTTTGCTGCTTTTTCAACCAGCCATCAAGTTTTTTCAAAACGGACGATCTGGGTCTATTTGCAACGAGATTCTACACAAAACCCATATCTCCGATTATTTTTGAAAAATTCGTCATTTTGAAGAAAGAAAAATCGGCAAGTTATTTTTTCGTATTTGTGCTGAGCTTGTCCAAGCATAGTTAAGTTAACAGCCAATCTTCAAGTTTTTTAGCATGGAGTACTCTCCCATCGAATTCAGAGCCAAACAAGTGTTGTATCATGATTATCTGAATGGATGACATTGAGAAGTGTTGTACGATACACTTCCATTGAAAAATTAGAAGAAGTATTAGAAGCATAAAGTTGCAAAGCCGCCAAGTTATCAATTAGTGAGTCATCTTTTGGGGCAGCGATGTCTTTCAAGAATAGAACTCATAAAGAAGCTGAAGATGTCAAAGATTCTCTAAGTTTGATTGCAAAAGGGGAGAAGATCGTAGAAAAGCAGAATATGGCTATAGATAGTATCAAGCTCCTGATAGAGAGGTAGTTTCCCGCTTTTTGGCGGATGTGGTTGAGATTTAGAGCAGCAGTGAATGTGAAGCTTTCTTTGCATTCTTATCTCACGCTTTCTTTCTATTCTTGTCTCAATTCTTATCCATTCTTTAAAGAAGGAAATCAAAATGTAATAGTTGTCACTTTCCTTGTTTTTAGGCTTTCATAGGTTGTTAGATGCTTATCTTGTTTTAGTTTTAGAAATAAAGCTTGCATGTTGGCAAGTCTTAGTTGTAAAGGCAATGAGATTTTAGGGTTCCCTACTCCTCTGTTTGGGTATAAATAAGGGTAGCCTTGCCCATTTATTTTCAGGGATGCTTGTGATAACAAAATGCTGAGCATACTAGTGCCTTCTAATTGTTATTCAGTGTTGTTCAAGAATGCTTATTGTAATAGCAAACTGTTGAACCTATTTTTCCTAAAATTTGTTGTTCAGTTTCATGTTCACTTAGTGTAAGAGCAAGCTTGTATGCCTCTTTAGCTGCAAGTTATTGTTTAGTCCATGTGTTACTTGTGTCAATGTGTTTTGGTTGATCACTAAACTCTATGCCTATTTTGCTACAATCCAGCTGTCCCTGAAGTGTAATCTTTTGTTCTTGAGATTTGAGAAATAAAGTCTTGTGCCTACTTTGCCCTGATATAATGTCTCGGGTTTCTGTTTTATGTGTTATGCTTATATGATCTCTATTTTAACTTACATTGAAATTTTAGTAGATGTGCGTTGGGAGAAAGTTTGTTTAAGTATTTGTGTTGAAGAACCATTCCTTGTTCATTTCTAATTCTCAAGCTCTATGTTTACTTGAGTAGCTAGAAACGTCATTAGAGTAGGCTTAGTCATAGTTGAACTTCTAAAAGAGAAAATCTTAGCTACGATGCTTGAGTTTTATAACCTTGTGCTATTACCTAAACAAAAAGATTGGCAAATTAGTTTAGTTTACTTTCTTTAAGCAACATCAATAAAGAGGGAGCTTCCCCTCCTAATTTGAAGAGTAGTTTATCTATGCATAGCTGTCAATTTCTAATTCACATACCAAAGGTGCGAATTGAAACGCCAACAACTTGGATGCCCAAAAGAGAAAACACAACTTAAAAACAACTTAAGTTACATGTCTAGGCATTGGGGGCCAAAATGCACGATATAAATATATAACTTAAGTTGCGAACTTTCCAAAACAGGCTCTAAGAAAGCTGGAGATGCCTCTGCATATACTTTGTTTCTAGAAAGACATTGAGTGCTAAACTATTGCCAAACTACACTGCCAAAAATAACACTTTCAAAAAATAGCATACTGCTAAAAATAGTGACTCCAAACTCCATTTGAGCACAAACCAAGTAGCTGTCATAACTAACTAAAATAGTAAGTCCAAAAATATTTGATGAAAATGCATGTCACACCCCCTTGAAGCTCTTTGAAAACCCAAAAAGACCCAAAAGACAAATTGCCAAACTCCTACATGCAAGCCTTGAAAATTCAAAGGAAAATGTCCTAGAAAATAAGAAACCCTAGTTCTGCCTTCGACTAGCATAGGGGATTCCGAAAATAGGCTAATGGAAACTGAAAAGCATAGGGCTAAAAATGGGGACATTACAGTCTGCCCTTCCCAAAAATTGCTTGTCCTCAAGCAATGCCACCTCAACTCTAGAAACATTATGCTGATTCACATAAGGCCAAGTAGGATCCCAGGGTACTACGTCCATCTTAGGAAGGACCCACCATGTCAACACTACACCACTCTGATCACATCTGTGAAACCATCTTGCCAAATTTGCACTATCCTCTCTTGTAACCCTAAAATGGTACCATCCACAAGAATCAATTTGAAATACCTAGGGGACCTGAAATCAATGCCATGCAACATCTCCTGCCCAAACAACTCTGAGAAGGCCATATCTGCAATACCATTGCCTATCACAATTCTAGGCAGTAGGAACGAAAGTCTGCTCAACTCAAAACCATACTCCTCAGCATATCTCCTCATAACGTCAAGTAGAGCCTTGACTGCATAAGTGACTCCCGCAAATCTTCTTGCTAAAAGGAAAGCCATCCCTCGCAAGAGATCAACAAATATATCATCATAATACCTCACACAACCATGAAGACTCCTGGAAAATCTATCTGTTCCAACTTCGAGAGTCTCAAAATGGTGAACCAAAGCAAGTGGAAGTTCGCTATCCTGAACCAACACTGAGAGGGAACTACCAAGGCTTGCATCACAAACCCTCATATAATGAACTCCCTGAGTTCGAAAGGTTTGAAGTAACCAATAGTCATTGCTGATCAGAGGTGGAAACAACAAGGTACAATCTGAGTATAGTTCTCTACTCAAGTGATAATAGTAGTGCCCATGAAATTCCCAAGCATTAGCATGTGAGAAGAGCATAGTCTTGCATAATAACACCTTGAAAGTGGTTGGGAAACACTTCAAAACAATCTCCCATTGAAACCTTGTACCTCCTTGGCAAAAAATAGTGTGCCAACTCTCTTGAATGAGAGTAACTCCAAGTTTAAGGTGGTTGGTCTGCAACCAAACAACAAACTCAAGACTCAAAATCTGCCCCTGTCTATGCCAAGGAACACTCCTAAGAGTAACCACCCATCCTTTTCTCCAACCCTTAGAATTTCCCTCCAATCCATTTGTTGATGAGCAAATGGAACTACCAAATGGATGGTAAAGAAGGGGACAACACCATAAATTCTGAAAATTTGATCCTTATCCCTCCAAAGATCCTTCTTTCCATATCCAATAAGCTCCGTCAAACCATGTTGAGGATCCCAAGCATGGATACCCAACCAAGAATGATCTCCAACACACTGAGGAAAGTAAACAACACATCTCCAAGTGCCAATCAAAACCCAAAGCACACTCGAGAAATTAGTGACTTCTCTGGTGAACCCTTGAAGCCTATCCATGAAAGCTTCAGCAACAAAGGAGCCTGGAACAATCATTATCTTCAAACCCAATTTCCAAAATGGACTAGTATGAACTAAAGCATCACTCAACCCAAGGAATGGATTGTCAAACATGTAAATATCCTATGTCGGTCCTTCTTTCTCCCAAGGCTCATAGGTAGCAATTCTGAAATCTTCTCTTCTCGCTACTGTAATGAACCCTTCAGCAGCTACCAAACAATGTTTGGACAACACCTTGATGGCAAAGATGATGATGTCGCCAAGATTCAACACTTCCCATATGGAGATTTTATCCTCTAACCCACTTATGCATTCACTATCAAGCAGCCTTGGAAGTTTACCAATCACGAAGTGTGAGATGTCCTCATGGTTTGATTTCAAATCATTTAAAAACAGAAAACCAGACTTTGTCTCATGCTTGGAAACTTCACTAGATGCTTCATCCTCCATCACAAAGAGTGGACTATCATAAATTGACTCAACACCCACTTCTGTAATGTCCCTAATTTAGCCCTACACTCTTCATTTGGATTTAGCTTATTTTTGGAAACTCGTAGGCTAAGTAGAAATGGAAATTAAGGTTTACACTTTTATAGGAGGTTTTTAGGGTTTGCATGCGAGAGTTTTTGATGCATGTCTAGTGGAGTTTTCCGGGTTTTTGGAGAGCTTCAGGATGAGGTAACATGCGTGACAAGATAATGTCATGCATTTCTGGCGGATTCCTTGGCAGTTTTTGAGGCTTGCATGTTGGTGTTTTGTAGTTTAGATTTTGGATTCCTTCTAGGTTTTCAGAGAGCTTCGTGGTGGTGTGACATGCAATTGAAATAAAGGTCTTTTCCGAACTTACTATTTTTAGTAAGTTGCGACGGCTGCTCAAAAAGTGGTTAAAATGCATTTGGACACACTTACTATTTTTAGCAGTATGCTATTTTTAGCAAGGTTTGAGCAAGCCAGTTCAAAGGCTATATCTGGTAGGGCAGTTTATTCAGTTTGGTCTCCAGCTTTTGTGATGCTTATTTTGGCAAGTTTAATATGTTGGTGTTTCAAATCGCACCTTTGGAATGCGTTCTAGAAACGAACAGCTATGTGCAGTAAACTGCTCTTCGAATTAGAAGGGGAAGCTCCCTCTTTTGCTGAGTTGCATAAAGAAAAGTAATCTAAACTTAATTACGCCTATCTTTTTGGTTCAGCTGCGAGAACACAAGGTTATAGAACACTAGATGTTGCGGCTGAGGTTTTCCCTTTAATGAAACTAGACAGCTACAACTTAACCTACGCTTAAAACGTTTCCGCCCTCTCAAGTAAACGCAGAGCAAGAGAGTTTGGAAATGGACGAGTATGATTTCTGACAAATATACTTAAATAAACTATTCTTCAACACACGTTTTATGGCAAGCTGAAAAAGAGATCATAAAAGTATTACGGAAATAAGAGACTTTTATTTCAAGGCAGACAACGCACGCTCAAGATTTTATTTACTCGTATTTCTAGCACAAAACAAATAGACGGAAACTTGAGATGATTATATCAAGGTAGACAAAGCACGCTCAAGATTTTATTTACTCAAGTTTCTGGAACAAGGATTACAATTTCGGGACAGCAAGTTGTAGCAACACGCTTGCAACATGCGATCAACCTAACTATAATCAACACTGCACATGAACTAAACAAGTATTTGCAGCTAAAGAGGCATGCGAACTTGCTCCTTACACAAAGTGAACAATACTGAACGATAACAAAGAGAAGGTACTATGACACTTATGTCTTGTTATCACAAGCACGATTCCCCTCAAATGAGCAAAACATGCTCTTATTTATAACTAAGCAGAGGAGTAGGGAACCCTAAAATCTCCTTGCTATTACAACTACTGCTTGCCAACATGCAAGCTTTATTTCTAAATCTAGAACAAGATTAAAACATCTAAACCCTAGAAAGCATCTAAAATGGAAAGTGCCAACTTGTGACATTTGTTTTCCTTCTTCTTCAAAGAATGGATAAGAATAGAAAGAAAGCATGAAATAAGAATGGAAAGAAAGCTTGGAAGAAGCTTCTAGAAGATTGCCGCTTTAAATCTCTCACATTCGCCAAAAAGCAGGAAACTGCCTCTTTATCAGGAGTGTTGATACTATCTTTAGTTGTATTCCGCCTCTCTAGAATCTTCTCCTCTTTTGCAATCAAACTTAGAGAATCTTAGACATCATCAACTCCTTTATGAGTTATGTTCTTTGAAAAACAACGCTGCCTCAAAAGATGACCCACTGATTGATAACTTGGCGGCTCTGCAACTTTATGCCTTTTGACACTTCTCTTGATTCTCCCACGAAAGAGTTTTGCACAACTTTTTGTGACACTTGTCCTTTCGCTCATACCACTCCTTCTGCACGTTCTTCAACTGAGATGATGATGTTTTATGTCCATGATGATACTGATAAGCAATTCCCAACATCATCCGTTCAGATAATTATTATGCAACACTTGCTTGGCTCTGAATTTGATGGGAGAATACTCTATGCTGAAAAACATGAAGATTGACTGTAAACTTGACTATGCTCAGACAAGCTCAGCACAAACCCTAAAAAAATAACTTGCTGATTTTCTTCATCAAACAGATGAATATTTTGGAATTTTTTCTGAGACATGGGTTTTGTTTAGAATCTCGTTACAAGCAAACCCAGATCGTCCGTTTTTGAAAATCCTGAATGAAGACTGAAAAAGCAGCAAACCCTAATTTTCTCCGAAAAAAGTAGAAAAAGCTGGCATCTAGGTAGTGTTCATGAGCATATTCTGGATGAACCCAGTTGATTAGATTTTGAAAACCTCGAAGTTTCACTGAAAAAGCAGCCATTTGAAGTTTCACTGAAAAAGCTGTGATGTGGGTTTTGTCTAGAAGAATATTTGAGATAGACCCAGAAGATTGGAAGTTGTAAAATTTGAAGTTTTCTCTGACATGCAAGATAAAAAGTAACTGCTGCAACCTTGAGAAAATTGTTCAAAAATTATCCAGAAGATAGAACCGGTATAAACCAGCTCGCTGAAAATTGAAAACAATGGCCTCCTTCTTCAAAGATTTGGTGTTCTGGATGAAAAAGGTGTGAAAAAGCAAGCCTTCTTGAGTGCTGATCTGAAAATATTATGAAAAACCAGCAAGTTAAACTCTTGAATCTTGAAAATAAGGGTTTGAAGTTGGTGCTCTATGTCTCCTTGAAGGCCACCTGCAAGAAAATAATGAAAAATAAAATACAAAAGTGCTTTAAATATGCTTTGCCTTGAGAAAACAACTTTCTTTTGCCCTAATTCCTCAAAACCCTAATTCACGTTTGTGTAATGAGCTTAGACTTTGGTCTTCAACTTCAATTTTTGAAATCTTAAAAAATTTGACTAAGGCATGAGAAGTTGGGTGCCTTTTTTGAGGTATGCCATCCTTTTTTCCAGACTTAGCCATTTTTTCATCGTTTTCAACTTCTGTTGATTTTTTAACCCTGTTTCAACTCTGTCTCCCGGCTTCCAGATTGATTCGACAAACGAACTGAACGTTGCGTCATGGAGCTTGATCGAATCTGACGACATGATTCTGGAGACGTCATCTGCTAAAAAAATCGTTTGATCCTTTGAATTGTCAGGTGCCTATCCTTGAAAAGGGTGCCCATTTTCTCCAGAGTTAGTCAATTTCATGATCTTCAATTTTATGCTTGTCTTCTGACCTTCAGATGAATCCACGATTCTGGGCACTGTACTGATCAGACTGACTGGCTGATAGGTCCACTGGATAGCTAGGATGATTTTGGAAGGGGTCCTCTGGATAACTCATCTCCGGAAACTGACATTTGATGGCTCTAAACCCTAGGCGCCCTTCTTGAAGTATGGCGCCCATGGCTTCCAGAGTTAGTTTTTTTTATTGATCTTCAAACTTTGCTTCCAACTCTGTCTTTTCTCACTTTTCCTCCTATGTTTGCGTTGCGGCATTTGATGACTGTTGACTCTGATTGAAGTGCTGACGGATTGGTTGGAGAGCTGGACCCAGTCTGACGAAGTCATGTTGGAGGTGCCTTCTGCAAATTCTATCATTAAACCTCTTAAAATCTTGGGCGCCCTTCTTCTCCAGGGGCGCCCATGTCTACCAGTGTTAGAATATTTTCATCCTTTTTCACTTCAGAGTTCTAAACACCTCTCATCATGGCCCCTGTTTGATCTGACTTTGCCGACGGTTGAGTGATCGTATGACTGCGCTGTCAGGCTCTCTGTCGAGCTGAGATAGATCTGACCAACATTGCTTCGGAGCTGCACTTCTGGTTTTATCATCTGATGCTTTAAAAAGATGGGCGCCTATTCTCCTCAGGGGCGCCCATGCTGAGCAGACTTAGAAACTTTTATGCAAATTTCAAAATCCTTCCTCGTTTGATGTGCCTTCTTTGTCTTTGACTGTCGGAACGGAAAATTTTCTAAGGCATGAAGGTTTGGGCACCCTTCTTGATTGGAGGCGCCTGGATTCACCAGAGTTAGCCAAATTTTTGCATTTTTCAACTTTTTCAAATTCTTCTCTCCTTTCTCTGTTTTTCCTGCACGTTCATTTTTGACAGCTTCTGTTTGATGCTTGAACATTTGATTTTGATACCTGGCAGCCGACTGACCTCCATTGATAACCTTGATTCTCTAGAAGAAGCTTTTGAAAAAGCAGAATAGACCCACTAGGGCAAAACTGATCTTTTTGTGATTCTGACTGCACCAGCCTGATGAGGAAGTATTTTAAGCCAATCAAAATCAATCTTAACCCTAGAAGACAACCTTTCTATTTTTAGAAAATGTTGTAAGTATCCATTTCGAAAGAAACCCAGTAAAACCCAGAAAAAGTTTCTATTTTTAGAAAACTGCTAAAAATAGAAATTTTCCTAAAATTTAGGGTTGAAAAACTGATATTTGGGTATGGTAGGTTTGATCATTTTGAACCGACCCAGATTGTCAGATTTTGAAAATTTCAAGGTTTTGACCCCCATGCAAGACATGCAAACCCCCATTTTGACCTTTTCTGACAGATTTAATAGTACCTTGACTCAATTCTTCAAAATGCCTAAGTGTAGCAAAAATTTTAATTTTGGGGTACAACATAATATTTGGTGAGATATTATTTTAAGTGAAATATTTGGCTAAGGTATGAAGAAATATTTGAGTCAAATTATAATGAATTTCATTTAATTGCTTGGACGCCTAGCTTGGAGAATATAATTGCATTTTTATAAGGTTTCTCACTTAAGGAGAATTGGATGCCTACGTTAAGATATATTCACTTTTTATAAAGTAATTCTCCTCTCTTGCTTGGGATGACTTGGTCAAGGGAGTCAACATGAAATTCAAATGCAGCAAAATGAAAGGTGAATGTGAGTCTCATTTGGGCGTCCCTTTTGGAGGGAAAGGTGAGTTTGAATTTCTGGGTTGGAGAAGCTATAAATACAAGGCCTTGCCTCTTCATTTGATTATCCATGAATATTGTAACGAAGTGCTGCTGAAATTGTTTTAGACCTCTTGCTTCGAGGAATGCATACCTCCTAGCTCCCTTAGTTTCATACTTGCAAGATAGCACCTTGCTGAGTATTGAGATTGTTTTTACATTGAAGAGCAGATTGAGCCTAATGAAGATGAAGTTCTTTGATTTTTTCTGATCTTGGTAAGTTTATTTCAGTTTTGAAGTTGCTGGTTTGGTGCTTGGCTGAAGCACATTTTCACTCGTTTCTCTTCGCTTGATTTTTTGTTGATTCTGGGTATTGACCCTATGCTTTAGTCTACCTTGGGCGCCCCTTCTTGCAAGTTTTTTAGAATTTTTGAAGAGCTCCTTGGATTTATCTTGCTGGTCACCCCTTCTTGAAGGTTGTACCTTGCCTGCAAATGCCTTGGAAAGCATGCATACAATATTCTTAGGTGTTTGATGCTGTTTCTTGGTTGGTACTTTGTCGCCCTTCTCATATGATTCATTTGCACTTGGTTTGACATCATTCAGAGAATTATTGGCAAAGTTACGAGCATAAAGGTGAATCTGTATTTGCTGGTTTGGTGTTTCAGCTTTCTGCAATTTTATATTAGACCTGATATTTCTGTCTTTTTGGCCATGTTTCATATGCTAGATATCATGTACTTGTTAGGAGATTATGCTCTAACATTTTGGTGATCATAGAATATCTATATCTCATTGTATTTGCAAATTATACCTCATATTGTAACGCTGAATCAGTAGTGTTGATCTACTCTTTATATTTCTACATTTACTTTTGTATTCCCACTATTAGTGCAAGAGGGTTGGCTTGACTGTCTTATTTACTTTCTTGCATAAGTATTTCATTACCACCGTTTGGTGGAAGAGACAGGCCTTGCCGTCTTACTTCTGTACTTGCATTTCTCATAGTGCTGATCGGCTGAGTCGTCAATCTACTCCCGCTGAATAAGTGGTTGAGTTGCATAAATTATATTTCTAGCTTTGCAGTTTTCTAGCTAACGATCCCCAATGCCATATGCTCAGACATCGCCCGTCATTGAGATATTGGTGTACATTCTTGTTGTAGGGTTACATTTCAGTGTTGGTTTGGTTTTGCTAACGCTGACGGGTGATATTGTTGATAAAAAATTGTAAGGGTGTCATTTCAGTGGTATTAGAGCCCAAGTTCCTACCTATCCTGCGAAAAATTTAGTGATTCAGTTGTTAGACGAGTGATCAAGATATCAGATACTACATATAGAGAGAGATGACTACAGAGAAGTCTATATCAGAGTTGATAGAAGAATTGACCACACTTATGAGAGATCCCGACATTAAAGGGGCATACTTAAGGATTTCTGCAAAATCTAAAAGTTTGGAAGGGAAGGTTGCCCTTGACATGTGAAGGATGTGTGGTAGAGCCCAAAAACAATCCCTTAGACTTGCATGTGATTGGTAGTGATGAGGATCATTTTGGCGATAAGAACAAAACAACAGCCTTGAATCCTAATTTGGATTCATCCAATGAAGATCTTGGGACAAATGATTTCACAGAAGATTTTAGTATTACCATTGTGTGGGATGAGTTTGTTAAAGAAGAGAAAGACGAAGGAAATACTAGTGGTGTCTTTGAACCAGTTTATGATCATTACCATAGTGATGTTATTGGTGGTGATTCTGATGTGTTTGTACCTCCCCTTGTTGAAGATTTGGTGCTGGATAATTTTCCTCTTGTTTCTGTCCCAACTTCCCAAGAGTTTTTACATAAAGCGTTCATGACAAGTAACCAAGAAGATCTCCTTGTTATGCATGGGACTGCTAATGATGAAATCAGTAACACATCTACTCATGATAGGTTCATTGAAGAAAAGAATGATAAAGTATTCAAAACAACTAGCTTTGATGATTCTTTATTTTAATACAATGATGGTGACATGGGTGGACTTGGGTTTGATCATCAAACTAATCCCTTGGAGAGAGTTACTTATGAAGATATCGGTTTAAGTGAGTTGGGTGGTGACCTATTCAAAGAGTCAACACTCCAAGAGAAGCATGAAGAGCACTTTTTTTTTGATCAAAAGAATCAGCCTCTTACCATTTGAGATCTGGGTGTGATGGTACCAAGGTATGATAAAGAACCTGTGTAGGATTAATTTCCCTTTGATCCTGATGAAGATCAAAAATCAGATTGCAATGGAAGCTATGAGGTGGCTTTCAAAGGCAAAGGTGTCTTTGATGAAGAAGATTGCTTGGCAAAGCTCCATGATGATCCCTTTGAGTTGGTTGCAGCCACTAAGGAGGAGAAAAAAGAGGTAGAAGACCTTATGGCTCTTGAGGATGAAAGATTTAAAGAGGTTCTCAAACACAAATCAGATTTACTCATTCAAGAAGCTGATTGTAAGCAAAGGGACGAAGAAATTGCAAAGTATGACCCTCTTCATAATATCGAGCATTTGCAGCTAGTTGGTGGTGAAAGACAAGAATGTTGGAGCAGCTATGAGGGCAGCAAAAGCAAGAAACAACGTTCTAATTTTTTCTTGCAACCTATCGGCAGTTCACCATCTTCGCATTCTTATGAGTGGGAAGGCCAATTCAAGGTGTTCGTTTAAGATGAAGTGCTAGCTCTATCCAGATTTGATTGTACAGAAAGCTTGGTTGAAGAGCTTTACTGGAAGGCTCAGCTTGAAGAGAGACGAAGAGGATTTAAGGATGAAGTTGCTCTTCCTAATTTGCAACTTATCAAAGACTCATTGGAGACATTGAAGTCCGAGTACATGCACTTGATTGAAGATCGAGATCATGCCATTGAATTTGCAAAGAAGACCTTTAGTGCTTTCCGAGGAAGTGAGAGAAAGGTTGATGAACTTACTATGGAGCTTGAATCAACAAAGGACATGTTGGAAAATACTCAGTTGGCTCTAACGGAGGTAGAAGACTAGTTTGCTGATTTCAAAATTTTTTAGGGAGCACAAAAATGCGCAAAGAGATGAAGAAGTTAAGCAAGTGATTGGAGTGCTTGATAGTCTTTAAGAGGAGTTTGATCTAGAAAGCGTCACAAGAAAATCAGAAGTTGTGGATTTGGATCAGCAAGATGAAAGGGATGACTTTCAAGTCTTTGCCAATCCTCTCTTTGAAGAGGGTGTTGAATGATGAGGTATCAAACCTTGAGGATGTGGCACATTCTGTGATTAGAAATCTTCCGATGTTGCTTGATACTGAATGCATAGGTAGGTAGAGGATGAAGACTCCACTTGGGAAGATGGACCATAACATGGTGTTTGCACTCTTGTCAATCCATTCCTTGGGTTGAGTGATGCTAGTCAATTTTGGGCGTTGTATTTGAAGTCATCTTATGTTTCATACTCTAGTGTTGTTAAAGCTTTCATGGATTGGTTTCAAAGGTTCACTAGAGGGAATGCCAATTTCACGAGTATGTAGTTGTTTTTGACCAGTACTTGGAGATGTTTTAAGTTCTTTTTCCGGTGTGTTGGAGATTATTTTTAGTTGGGTATCAATGCTTGGGATCCTCAACTTGGGTTGATGGAGCTAAGTACTTGTGGAAAGATGAGTTCTTGGAGGGATAAGGATTCAATTTTCAGATTCTTTGATGTTGTCCCCATCTTTATCAACCATTCGTTGGCTCCTTTTGCTCATCAACCGGTGGATTGGAGAGATATTTTGAGAAAAAGGTGGTTTTATGTGGGATTGGAGTCTCTTGAGGGGATGTTTCCAGCCTTGGATATGAGCAGATGTGATATGATGGATGCTGGTTTTCAGTTTTGCAGCAGCTATTTATCTCCTTGGATGCTGATTTTCCTTAAATTAGATCTCAAGTTGACCACTTCAGTCTTGTTTGGCAGCTGGTGCATTCATTTTCAGACTTTCCAATCTCTTGTTAGCAATGATTTTTTGCCTCAAGTAGGAGAGATGAGGATTTGGAGTGATTTGAATCTGCATTTAGATAGTGTTCAAGTTTGTCTCAGTGGCTATCTTTGTACTTTTCTTGTACACATGCTTGGGGCAGCGAACCAATGCTTGATTTGGTTTGAATTTTTGACTCTTGGAGAGAGATTGGTGAAAGATTTCAGAAGTTCTCTTGGATATATCAGTATTGTTTGGAGGAGGCATTGTACATCTTTGAGGAGTTTTGAGGTTGCGGCTACCATGACAATGCAAAGAGCTGTTTTTCCCTTGCAAATAGTGGTGATGGAGACACTCTTGCCGTTGTGACACTATTTGATGCTTTGAGGAGTTATACTAATGAGAATATTTTTGAGTTAATTAGATTATTCTTCTTTGTTCTCAGAAGGGTGATAGTCATTGACATTGCAGATGTTAATTCCTCAGAGTTTATGGGGCGTGAGATGCTGCTTGATTTTGATGCAAATCCTTGCATGTTTCTCAGTTTGAATTTCAGGCATTTTAACTCTTTGAGGTTGCACGGAAGGTTAGTGCAGTTATGGTACAATGGCTTCATTTGTATGATCAGAGTGGTGCATCATCAACAAGGTGGATCTTTTCAAAGATGGATTTGGGACCTTGGGGTCCTACTTGGTATAGTAAGGATCAAATTGTTTTCTTGGAGTATGGTGGCATTGCTTGAGGACAAGCAATTTTGGGAAGGGTGGACTGTAATGTCTCCAATTTAGCCCTATGCTCTTCATTTGGATTTAGCCTATTTCTGAAAACTCATAGGCTAAGTAGAAATGGAAATTAGGGTTTTCACTTTTATAGGAGGTTTTGAGGGTTTGCATGCGAGAGTTTTTGATGCATGTCTGGTGGAGATTTCTGGGTTTTTGGAGAGCTTCAGGATGAGGTAACATGCATGACAAGATAATGTCAAGAATTTCTAGCGGATTCTTTGGCAATTTTGGAGGCTTGCATGTTGGTGTTTTGCAGTTTAGATTATGGATTCCTTCTAGGTTTTCAGAGAGCTTCGCAGTGGTGTGACATGCAACCGAAACAAAGGTCTTTTCCGAACTTACTTTTTTTAGTAAGTTGCGACGACTGTTCAAAAAGTGGTTATAATGCATTTGGACACACTTACTATTTTTAGCAGTATGCTATTTTTAGTAAGTGCTATTTCTAGTAGTGCTATTTGTTAGAGTAATAGGTTGTTTACTGATTAATTTAATCATGTTGATTAATTAATTAAGTCACCTTTTACTTTATTTTCACTTAAGCTAAACTAAGGCACTTTAATAATTAATTTATTAAATCCTAGGGTTCACTTTAGGGTTTTGATCTCCTTTCTTAAGGATTGATCTCTTTGTAATTATTCACTTCTTGTTTATGCAATTTTTCTCTCTTGGTTTCCAGAGTGTTGTACCCAAAATAATTTTTTGGCATTTTGCTTAAGTTGAGCTAAATCATGTAAAAATGTCATCAAAAGTCTATTTTAGGCCAAACCAAACATTAGGTTTTTGTGGGTTTCTGTCAAGGAACATATGGTTAAAATTCTGAAAAATCAAAAATTAGGGTTTCGTGCCCCTATTTTTAGGGAAACCCTCGAAAATAGGACCTTCTCCGAAATGGTTGAAAATGATTTTGATAGTATTAAGCGACTTCATGATCACACTGGTCAAGTCAAAATCATCAAAAAACATGTTTTACTCTAGTGGGTCTATTCTCATTTTTCAGGAACAAAGTTAGGAGCTCCGCAACCATTAATGGCAAATTGGCCAGTACCAGGTGCTAAGAGCTAAGCTTCAAAAGCTTCAATGAAGAAGCCATGGCCGAAATGGTTTAAAAATATGCTGTTTGACGAAGGAGATTCTCAAAACGGAAGAAGCCAAAATTTGTCTAATTCTGGAAGGTAGACGCCTTGCTACAAAGGAAGAAATGTAGTCAACAAGGTCAAAAGGCGCCCCTCTTGAAGAAAGGTGCTCTTTGATTTGAAAGGGAAAATGCAGTCATCAAATCCATTAGATGTAGTCATCCTCTTCATGTTCATACTGGCTAATCAATGTGTCGTCAAACAAGATCATTTGATTCAGAGATCACTGACAAACGTCAACGAAGTATGAAGATGTTGCAAGCAATGAATAGAGGCAAATCAGTGAACTTCATAGCAAAAGCGCCCCTGCTGGCCAGGGGCGCTCCTCATTTCAAGGCATCTGATGAAGCTATCAACAGCTGCAGTATACATAGCATCTGCTCAGCTCTCTTCCAACTTCGTGATCAATCTGACGGCACATTCACAGGACATTGTCAAACAGTCAGATGCTGAGATCAAGCAGAAAACGCCAAAGGTGAAGATTGGAAGAACATGCCAAGAAATTGGCTAAGTGTTGGTCAAAAGAGCCCCTATTGAAGAAAGGGCCCCAGTCTTTGAGACATGCAGATGCAATTTTGTTTGCTTGGTGACCTCCTAGACGACCTCCTCCACTTTGATCGATCCCAACAACGAAACTATCAACACAAGCATCTGACAATTCAGTCATCTGATGGCGGAGATCAAACTAAGGCAATTTGTAGCATGGAATAATCAACCAACAAGCAGGGGCGCCCTTGGATTTGAAGGGCCTAAACTTTCCTTCAACAACTGAGAAATTAGTCGTCCTTTCCAGGACTGAGTTACTCAATGCACAATGAAGCAGAGTCATCCGAATCATCAATCAACAGTAACGTCAGATCGAAGCATAGAGGGTCTAAATGGCGAAGACAAAGAACAGTCAAATTGACCAAGGCAAAAGCTAAAATAGCCCCTCTTGAAGAAAGGCCCCCTTTAATTTGGAGCCTCAAACTTAGTTTTCTGAGTTTGTAACGACCCGACCCTTCGGTAAAATAAAGTTTTTCCAATTTTTACATCAACAAGTAGATAAATGTGCTAACAAGTCATTGCAATATAATCTTTCTTTCCTTTATTGATAATTTATGAACAAAATATCATATTAAAATTACAATAAAGATTTCATTTCATTACAATAACTTCACAAGTACAAGTAATGAGAAAACATACCTTATCTATCTTAGCTCCAATGAGTTTTAGAACAAATAGTAGTAAGACGGTCCAGGATCTTCCCTTTCAAATCTTGGTGCTCCAGTAGCCTGATGAGGAGGAGAAACATCACTCGGGCGCTTTTCCACCAACCATAGACTTATAATGTGGTCCCCCGCACATCTATCATTCGATAGATGGCCCTCCCTTTGACGAAGAGATTGGTAGAGTAACCGATGCTGGTAACCAACTGAGCATGGTGGTGTGTCCTACATAACTAGATCCTTGTAATCCCACAATTTTGAACTAGCATGTTCTATTGGATCACGGTGAACTGACAGTGTAATCATCACCCAGTCTAAGAGGATGTAGGTACATTACGCTACTTTGATCAAAGTGTTTCATATAGTATTTCTACTGAGGGTCATCTATCACATACACCATTTAAGGCTGATTTGACTTAGGGCTATCTTACACTACGCGTAGGTTATGTCCTTCATTGGATTATCAGTCACCTTAGACAATCCTACTACATATTAACTACTAGAAATGAATCAGCATAATCAAGTAATTCACATATCCCCTCCTATACTAGAAATCTTTATCCTAGGAGTAACTCAACTTACCTAAGTTAACCCAATAACTAAAGCTGAAGAATTTACTTGACTCTTGTCCTCATCTCAATCTTAGTTTATAGTAACTAATGAAAACATTACTCTCCTTATATGGAGATCATACAATTAATGCAGAATACATCTAGAATGCAACCATTCACTTCCTAAGTACAACGGTAAATACAAATATAAACATCCTATGTCCCAACATAGCTGGTATAATTAAATACTTATGTAATATAGCTGAATTCCCAAATCAAGTACTTCCTCCTATCATGGAGTACTTAAAACACATTATAATAGCATCTCCGAGTTTTCAATACCTTTTATCTGAAAGCAAACAAGCTCAGCATATAGTATTTGTGCAAACAACTCTCTCTTACTATGGAGATTATTCAATTAATGCAATCTCACAAGTATGCATCTTTCACAACAAGTATATGCCTATTATACTTTTATAGTATGTATGCATCTTTTAACCTTTCATAACAAGTATATGCCTATTATACTTTCACAGTGTGCGCATCTTCCATGCTTTAAACAAAACACTCACTATGTGCAAGCTAATATACAGATTATTAAACGATACCCTTTTTCAACAAATAGCATTAGTTTATAAATTAAGTCCCTATCTACGCATAGACAGTAAACATAATTCCAGAATAGTTTAAAGATTCTTAAATGAGATTGATGGTAGAAGAATTTCCCATGCTTGGTTTTCAGCTTTTCTCCAACTGGTGAAAACTCAATTTTTTTTTCAGCACTGCCAACAATTGTCAATTTCCTTCCAAGACTCTCTTTCTCTCTTTGAATTTATTTCTTAGAAAATGATGAACCAAACTGGTAATGGTTTCAGTTTGATAGAAGATATGAAACTCTCAGGTGAAATTGATACTCAGTCTCAACTTCCTAATCAAATTCAGCTCACATAAAATGACGAAATTGCACTTTTCACAGCATGAATGAACAAAACAAAATAATGCGTCTGAGTGAATCAGAATGAAAATGATGATGAAGGATAATGAATAATGAATAATAAATCCAGAAGAATGGCGACTATTTATAGAGCTCCCTTGCACATCAAATTCCACTTCAAATGGCATGTAGAATGACAAAATTGCATTTTGAATGTTTCAAAATGATAAGTGGCAGATTTTAAACTTCATACTTAGCACTTCCAGTGGTGAGTCGACCTCCATTACTGACAGAAATTGAGGAATGTTTCGAACTTGCACGTGTTGAATAAGGAAGAATCGACACCTACAAGAAATGGCGCTATTCAACAGGTAACGACAAATTTTGATAAACACAGAGAAAAAGTCCCTCTTTGTTTGCACACCACATAGCCCACTTCTAGGCTGCAATCGACACTATACAAGCTGCATTCCAAATTCATGAGACTTGGTCAAGGTCATGCGCTTCTTCCTCAGCTAAATATTTCATATTTACGACAAAGTTCACAATAATTTGCAATGTCAAATATTTCGATTCAACTTTATGAAGAATGATGTATTTTACATTTGCCAAATACATTACTTTATTCGATTTCCCCATGGTTGTTAATTTAAATAATCGATTGGGTTTAGCAAAAATCCGATTTCCCATAGTTTGCCAAATATTTGATTTCACTTAAGGAAATAAATCAATTTACTTATGTTGAAGAAGAACATTTATTCCACATATTAATAATTTAATCCCTCTTATGAAATTAAATATTAATTATATATATATATATATATATATATATATAAATATATTATATTATATTTTATACATATATATTAAGGTGATCTTTAATATATATATTATGTTTAATTACTTCATGTAATTTATATATATATATTATTTACCGTAATATATATATATATTTATATATATATTAATACATATATTTATCATTGTAAGCATGTCGTAAGCCAATCAGCATCATGATAAGTAAATGTACATATATCTATATATGTAAATAGTCAGACACTAATAATATAATATTATCTAACCATTATCGGGTGTGTGTACATATATATATGTATATTATTGTACATTCCTCTATGTACACGTATACGTACGTATACCATATCAATACATCCGTATGGCATATCCATTAGCCAGCTTACGCTTGTATCAATATGTCTATACCTACGGATATGTGTATATACTATACACATGTATATATACTCACTTCCAATACTTACATCCATTCATGTTACCATCACAATGACCGTATACAAGCACAAGGATGGACCTCACATAAAACACACAGAAGTAGTCAAGACCTCTACTTGCAAAATATACAAGCTATGGATGACTTACCTAAAACCCACACAAACTGATTCAATTCACTCAATCTAAGATGACGTGTGTGTATGCTTAGATAGTTTACTTTACCGGTTAACCGACCAAGCTCCTCTCCTGAGTGATACTTCCCCTCCTCCTGGAGAATGAATGTTTTCTTGTAACCACTAGGACATACCTTAGTAGTCCTTTGTTCACAACAATAAGCAGCATATATATATAACCATCTTTCAAGTTAGAATAACAATACTTCAATAACCATCTATTCACATATATTTAGTATTTCACCATGAATAACATCAATTGAGATAATATCAAATGAAACAACGTCAAATGAGATAACATACATTTTGATAACAAGGTACAAGCATTTCCATATTTCACATTACATTCATATTTACCATATATAGTAATAGTAAACAATAACCTAACAACTTGGGATGTAACATACTTCCCCCCTTGTGAATCATCGTCCCCGATAATCTATAGCCTTTTAACATACAGTTAAAGTCAAATAAAGTTTTACTTACAATCTCAAAATACGTAAGATTTACAAAACATTCATCCTATGTAGTACCCTTGTCCTTCCTAGACCTTGCTTCGGGTGTCCTCACTATCGCATCGGGAAAATTTGCATGCCTCACACATACTCTCCCAAAGAGTTTTATTGCACATACACATCCAATATATAATAATAACTATACAAAGTTATCGGAAATCATTGGCCCATGAATTCATCCTTAATATAATCCCAATAGTAAAGGAAGTGGCGATGTATTGTACACTACATCGTGGGTCCCATACTTTCCCTTTGGTATTTACATTTTTAGATAACTCATAAACTGAGTCCGTCCGTTACTTACACATCCGTTTTTCTTACCATAAAGTATTTTCTCTTGATTACTTGTCCATCTCGAGCATATCATTGCGTTTAGACACCTGTCAAATCTTGATACCGCTTGATACCTAAGCTTTGTATGTACAAAGTTTCATTGATCACTTCGATCTATTATTCCTTTTTGACTTCTATCAAGTCTATGGTTTACCCTATTTCTAAGCCTATTTTGGCTTAATAGAGTTTCCAACCTTTCCTTTTCATATAATGGTCTAAACTTCATTGTTGTAGTTTATAAATCATTTGAGATTTAATCTACCATTTTCACTTACTTGAGTATAATAATATATTGTACATTCGCTCAACTAAATGTTTCATAGTATGATCATGGTTTACACAACCCTATCATTATTTGCTAAACTGAAATAACCTTTCAGGATTACTAAGCAACTACTTGCCCACAATGTATTATTTAGGACTAAAATCCTATAAGTCAAGTTTCCAAAAAATGTTGATTACTTTCATGAGTTTGTCCACTTAGAACATTATGTTAGTTCTACTAACATAGACAAATTGATCTGTCTTGTGTTCTATCATTTTCCTTCTGGAATCTCAAGAGAGTTACATGTCCTACCCAGGTTACTATCACACTACCTTCCACACTTCATGTCAACAAGTCCAGATGACGCAGCTACAAAGAAGGATGAATATCAAAAGCAGATTGCATAAGGCAAAAGAAGTCAACAAATGAATAGAAGAATTTTTGACTAGGAGTGATGAGGTGTCAAACCCTCAAGAAGGATGTCCTACCCTCCAAAGTAGCAATAACTATGACTGAAGTTAACTTGATGCCCCTTTCCAAGTTAACTCCAGATCCCACAGATCATGCATGTCAGATCCCACTAATCAAGGATGTCTAATTTGACTCCTACGATTTGTGGATCTCAGATCTCCATAAAAGGTGGATGTCTATATTGGAGGCACATTTGTAATTTAAGTTCACTCTTAGTTAGGTTTCAGTCAACTGAGGTAGACTTCTAGTTTGACTTTTGTTTTGTTTCAGTTAATTGAAGTAGATTTCCAGTTAACTGCTTGCTCACCTACATTTAGACAGAGGAAAAAATCTTGCTGATTGGCAAGAACTAATTGTTAACTCAAGGAGATTTTAGGGTTGCCTACTCCTTTGAGTTTCTATAAATAAGAGCCTTGGGCTCATTATTTGTTTAACCTTTATTTACTACGCAAAATTGCTGCGCCATTGTTGCTAGAGTTTGCATGTTTGTATTTGTTCACTCTTGGATGAGAGTTTATTGGTTGATCGTAATTGTGCATGATTTCGTGCTTTTTCTGTCCCAATCTTTGTAATTCTTTGGAAAAGCTTGAAGAAGAAAGTCAGATGGTGTATGCATATTTGATCTAAGATTTGAGTTGATCCAACGTCTTTGTTCTAAATAGTTTATTGTCTCAATCTCCTCATCGGACAGGAGTTCCTCCTCCTTGGATATTTTGTCATCGATTGCTATCGTTTGATGTTGTTTAAAGATCTAGATTTCAGCCTACACTTTGGATAGGGGTTCCTCCTCCTTAGAAATCCTGATATCCATATCTTCGTACCTTGTTGTTTCTAGTACATTGTTTCCTAGCCTATACCTCGGACAGGGGTTCCTCCTTCTTGGCAAGTCTCAGATCCAACCTACCGTAAAGAGTGTTTGCTTGTATAAAACCTTATCCTAGTGTATATCCGAGAGTTCAGAGCCTTGGCCATATACTACGGAGACGGTGGATTCAAATGATCCAACCCATCTATTTCACTCCTATGCCTCATGCTCTGTTTATCTTGAGGAGGTAGGATAGTTTAGAAGCTAGTTTAGTCGTAGTTAAGATCTGCATAAATTGGAGAAAAGCTTAGCTACGACGCATTGTGTTTATGCACCCTTTGGTCTTGCCGCTGAGTAAAAACGATAGGAACCTTAGTACCCTTTTTTACGTAGAATATCAACAAAAAGAGATCTTCCTCTCCATAATTTGAAGAGCAGTATTATAGCACTTGCAATAGCTGTCCGTTTCCAATAAGCACTCCAGAGGTGCTAATTGAAACTCGAACACAAAGCAATATCTTTGTGTTGTTCGAATCTCTTCTACGTGACAGGGTATTTTGCTTGTAGGTGATCATTGGGTTCTATGTGGTTAGCTCTTACAACTTCAACATGGTATCAAAGCTTCAAATCTGCCGCTTTTTGTTCGTTGTTGGAGGGATTCAAGCCTTGAAAGATTATTTTTCTTGCATCTTGAGTCAATTTGGACCTCACTATTGCATCAAGAAGGTTCAAAATAGTCAAGATTGACCTTTGTTTCATCAATTTTGGTTATACAACGTCCAATCTGCGAGGGTTTGAAGTTTATGAGGGTTTCCAGATCCAGAGTGCACCTGCAATTTTGGAGCATTTTGAGCCCAAACAGACCTCACCATCACGTTCATAGCGCCCAAAAATCCCAAAATCGACTGTCAAATCGTCGAAATCGGACACAGTGACTTCGGGAGACAATTTTTTTTCATTTCTGGGTTGTACGGCCTGATAGGACACACAATCTGAGAATTAAAAAAAAAAACAGTGCTATTGGATTCTGCTGTTAGTTAACCGCTAGTGGTTAATGCTAGCGGCTAGCCTAACTGCCAGGCTTAACCCCCAAACCCTTTTGGAGCAATTTTGGTATTTTGGCCATAGCTTTTGCATACGAGCTTGGTTTTTTGAAAATGAAATATCATCGGAAAATTGGTTCCAAGCCCGATCCATTGGTACAGGTGTTAAGTTTTTGGTTTTTCTGTTTTGTTGCATTTTTTTCCAATCAAAGTCAAATCATCATTTTAACGCTTCCAGGGGCATATCTTTTGCATACGGTCTCCATTTTTTGAAAACGAATAGGTGTTGGAAAGGTCTTCTAGTGCTCTTTCCAGATCTGTATGTTTTTTTATCAAAAAATTTACCAGGTAAATTTTATTCAGTTTTTTGTGTTTTCACATTTTGGTGAATTACTTGGACATCTTAGCTCTTGGAAACTTCTCGTTTGCATGGGATGGCTTATTTTTGGCTGTTCTATATGTATTTCCTGTCTTGTGTCTTTTAGTGACATTATGAGCTTCCATTGTAAGCACTTATGATTTTGTAAATGCACTGAGATAAAGTGCCTCTCTATTGCAGTTGTATTATGGGATTCTTGCACATCACTTTGTGCCTTATTGTACTCGCACTATGATAATAAGTGCCATGGGGGTTGATGTTTGCCTTTGTTTTTCCTTCATACCTTTCTCATGTGTGTGTGACTTTTATTTTGACACCCATTATATCTGCTTGTACTTTCATGTTTGCACATTCAAATGTTCTTGGTTCTTTATCATGCACTACATCCAGGCATTCATTTCAGTGTACCTGTCATTCATATCCCTTGTCAGCATTATGGGGGGGATTCTACTATTGGTGCTAATGCTTCCTTGGTTTCGCATTGGAGTGAGCTATGTATATAGTATTTGTTCTTATGTACTAGGAAAATGCAGTGGCTGGTTACCCATGCATTTACCATATGGACACTCTTGCATTCCTATTTCGGGAGGCGACCTTCCATTTTTACTTGATCAATTCTTTAGACCATCTGTATCTTTGAGTTCTTGATGTTTTGCCTTGGTTTTCCATCGGATTCGAGTAGTGACATTGAGGGCACTCATGCAGATTCTTGTCTTCTTGATCCTAATCATTATTTGTTTTAGAGAGGTGTTTTCTTTGAGCATTTCAGCAGTCATTTTACGTCAGTGTTTGCAACTTCTTTATGCTTTAGTGGTGTTCTTCATGTTCATCCTTAGTTCCTATTTTTTGGGACACTTTCTTCTTGATTGGAGGCTTCTTCATAGTTCATTCTTGTTTGGAGGCTTCTTAGTCCTTCACATGTATTTCTCTCTTTTGGAGAGGAGTTTTTCCCATGAAGTTTTCTCCTTTTCTCCTGTTGTGAGAGATCTTTTACATTTGTAAATGGGTACCTCATTAGGCCTTAGTTGGCGGGTCCCATCTTTGCTTTCATGCATCTATCCTTAGTTTTTTAGCTTCTCCCAAAGTTCAGCTTAAGGGGGGGTGTTAGAGTAATAGATTGTTTACTTTATTAATTTAATCATGTTGATTAATTAATTAAGTCATTTTTTACTTTATTTTCACTTAAGCTAAACTTAGGCACTTTAATAATCACTTTATTAAATCCTAGGGTTCACTTTAGGGTTTTCATCTCCTTTCTTAAGGATTGATCTCTTTGTCATTATTCAATTCTTGTTTATGGATTTTTTTCTTCACGGCTTGGAGAACACCATTGTTGTGTTTCGTTATTTCTTCTACGTGACAGGTTATTTGCTTGCAGGTGTTCATTGGGTTCTGTGAGGTTGTATTTCTCAACTTCAACACTATTTTTAACAGGGTTTCAGCAATCCAGTTCAGAGGCTATATTTGGCAGGGAAGTTTATTCAGTTTGGTCTCTAGCTTTTGTGATGCTTATTTTGGCAAGTTTAATATTTGGTGAGATTATTTTAAGTGAAATATTTGGCTAAGGCATGAAGAAATATTTGAGTCAAACTATAATGTATTTCACTTAATTGCTTGGACGCCTAGCTTGGAGAATATAATTGCATTTTTATAAGGTTCCTCACTTAAGGAGAATTGGACGCCTACTTTAAGATATATTTACTTTTTATAAAGTTATTCTCCTCTCTTGCTTGGGATGACTTGGTCAAGGGAGTCGACATGAAATTCAAATGCAACAAAATGAAAGGTGAATGTGAGTCTCATTTGGGTGTCCCTTTTGGAGGGAAAGGTGAGTTTGAATTTCTGGGTTGGAGAAGTTATAAATACAAGCCTTGCCTCCTCATTTGATTATCCATGAATATTGTAACGAAGTGCTATTGAAATTGTTTCAGACCTCTTGCTTTGAGGAATGCATACCTCCTAGCTCCCTTAGTTTCGTGCTTGCAAGATAGCACCTAGCTGAGTATTGAGACTGTTCTTTACATTGAAGAGAAGATTGAGCCTAATGAAGATGAAGTTCTTTGATGTTTTTTGATCTTGGTAAGTTTATTTTAGTTTTGAAGTTGTTGGTTCGGTGCTTGGCTGAAGCACATTTTCACTCGTTTCTTTTCGTTCGATTTTTTGTTGATTCTGGGTATTGACCCTATGCTTTAGTCTACCTGGGTGCCCCTGTAATGTCCCCATTTTTAGCACTGCACTTCTTAGTGATTGATGGCCTATCCCTAGGGTGCTGTCGGCTAGTCAGAGGCAGAATTAGGGTTTCCGACTGTTTGGTGGGTTCTCTTGAGGATTCAGGGTTTTGCTTGTTGGAGTTTGGGTGTTTGGATTTTGGATTCCTTCTGGGTTTTCAGAAAGCTTCGCGATGGTGGCGCATGCATTGCATTCTGAGCAACTTCTTGAATTTACTATTTTTAGTAAATTCTATATTTAGCAGTGGTCCAGTCAGCACCAGCTCAATCAACTTTCCTTCACTTGCAGTTCATTGGGTGATCCTGATTTTTGGCTTAAGAGGTTCATTTTGGGGAAATAAGTTATTTAAAGTCAATAATGTTTTATTTTATAAAATAACCCCTTGTCCTAGTAATATGACTTTAAGTCATTTTAAAGAAGGGGACTTTGAGGGTTATTCTCTCATGAGTAACATATTGCGATTTTTCCTAAAGTTGATTGCTCAAATGGAATTGGACGCCAACTTTTGGAGAAAAGATAATTTTAAATTAAAGGAAAATTGCCTTTATGAAAAGGGACGCCATCTTGAAGGAAGACTTGGTCATGTCAAAACCCTAAAAGCATCTTGTGGAGTGGGCACACCTTCTAGAAGCATCTGGAAGTGTCTTCTCAAAATTATAAAAGGGAGCCTTGGGTCTTCATTTGATCATCTTATGTTTTATGATATTGTTATGCTGCCGGAATGGCTTTGGGATTGCTTCGAGGAATGAATGCCTCCTAGCTTGGCTCTTCTTCTTGCTTGAAAGATAGCAATTAGTTGAGAGATAGTTTGTAATAGGTTTGTCTTGCATTTCAGTTGAGTATCTTGCATTTTTGGAGTTCTAGATTTGCATTTCAGTCTCATTTTGAAGTTGCTGAAGTCAAGCTGAATCTGTAGTTTCACTCATAAATCTGAAAATAAAAATACAGTCGTTCTGGGTATTGATTCATTGAGTTTCCTTGATAGGGGCGACCCTTCTTGCAAAGATTCAGATTTTAATATTGAGTGTTTATTTTTTAAAAGCAAAATCGCTTCTCTCTATTGGCCGCACCATTCTGGTCTGCCTGGCAAATGTTTAGAAAAAAGAATACTTCGATTTGTTAGCTGTTTCTTGGTCTAGTCCTCATTGCCATCATTATAGCTTTCGTTTGCATCAGGTCTCATGTCATTCTGGCAAGTATTGAGTGAGTTGTGAGCATTTTAGTGGATTCTAGGGTTGCTGGTTATGCATATTACGTTGCTGTTCTGTTATATCAGTCTTGAGTAATCTGTATTTTGGTGAAGAGTTGTATCTGGAAGGTCATAATTAACCTTGGAATGATCATATCTATTACTGCAGCAGTGGAGAGCTTCTAATCTTGTTTATTGCAGGCATCTTCTGATATTTTGTAAGCTGAACAGTAGTACTGTCAGCATTTCTCTTAATCTTACTTTACATTCTGAAGCTGCATTGTATTTCTGTATATCTCCGCCATATGGTCGCCTCATTTCCACTCTGGAATTGGGTAGCACATACTTGGTGTTGAGTTTACTTTCAGCATAGTTAGCATCTCCGTCATATGGTAGCTCCCATTCCATCTTGGTTTGGAAAGCACATTCTTGACGTCGAGTTAATTCAGCATCTTTAACATCTCCGTCATATGGTAGCTCCCACTCCGTCTCGGTTTGGAAAGCACATGCTTGACATCGAGTTATTTCAGCATCCTTTGGTTTTAAATGCTAACCCTAATGATTGTGTACTGCTGCTATCCTTGTTGTAATTGAAAAAGCAAAAAATTTGGCTTGGTATATTTCAGCCCCCCTTTTTGCAAGTTTTCAGAATTTTTGGAGAGCTCCTTGGATTTATCTTGCTGCTCACCCCTTCTTGAAGGCTGCACCTTGCCTGCAAGTGCCTTGGAAAGCGTGCACAAAATATTCTGAGGTGTTTGATGCTATTTCTTGGTTGGTACTTTGTCACCCTTCTCATATGCTTCATTTGCACTTGGTTTGACATCATTCAGAGGAGTATTGGCGAAGTTATGAGCATAAAGGTGAATCTATACTTGCTAGTTTGGTGTTTCAGCTTGCTGTAATTTTATATCAGACTTGATATTTCAGGCTTTTTGACCATATTTCATATGCTGGATATCATGTAGTTGTTAGGAGATTATGCTCTAACATTTTGGTGATCATAGAATATCTATATCTCATTGTATTTGTAGATTATACCTCATATTGTAATGTTGATTAGCTCTTTATATTTTTGTATTTAGTTTTGTATTCCCACTATTAGTGGAGGGCTAGCCTCGCTGACTTATTTACTTTCTTGCATAAGGATTTCATTCCCCCTATTTGGTGGAAGAGACAGGCCTCGCTGTCTTACTTCTGTATTTGCATTTTTCATAGTTCTGATCGGTTGAGCCGTCAATCTACTCTCGCTGAATAAGTGGTCGAGTTGCATAAATTATATTTCCAGCATTGCAGTTTTCTAGCTAATGATCCCCGGTGCCATATGCTCACACCTCGCCCGTAATTGGGATATTTTTGTACATTCTTGGTTTAGGGTTACATTTCATTGTTGGTTTGGTTTTTCTAACGGTGACGGGTGATATGGTTGATAAAAAGTTGAAAAAATTGTATGGGGTTCATTTCAACTTCAAATTGAGGATTGTTAAGAATTCGTAAGTCATCCCTTTCATCTCGTTGAATTCCATCTTGCTGATCCAAATCTGCACATGCAACTTCAACTTTTTTTTGAGGCTTTCTAGGTCAAACTCTTCTTGAAGACTATCAAGCTCACCAATTACTTGCTTGATTTCTTCAACTCTTTGTTCATTTGCTCCCTGAAAAGTTTTAAATCAACAAATTGATCTCTTGCCTACTTTAGTGCCATTTGGGCATCTTCTAACATATCCTTTGTTGAATTGAGCTCAAGAGTAAGCTCATCAACCTTTCTCTCTTTTCCTTGGAAGGTAGCAATGGTCATCTTTGCAACTTTGAAGGCATAATCTCAATCTCTGATCAAGTGTAAATATTTTGATTTCATTGTCTCCAAAAAGTATTTGATAAGTTGCAAATTAGGGAGAGTGACTCCATCCGTAACTCCTTTCCTTCTCTCTTCAATCTGAGCCTTCCGGTAGAGTTCTTCAATCAAATTGTGTGTGCGATCAAATCAGGATAGAGCTTGCACTTCATTTTCAACGGACACCTTGAATTGACCTTCCCACTCATAAGTATGCAAAAATGGTGAACTGCTGATAGGCTGCAAGTAAAGTTCACAACTTTCATTCTTATCATTAGTGACTCCTTTGCTGTCCCTAGACTCTTGACCCTCATCACCCTCTTGATAACATTGCTCAACATTAGGATGAGTCTCAAACTCAGCAAATTCTCTAAACCTTTTCTTATAAGCTCCATGCATTCTTAAATCAGATTTGTACTCAAGAACACCATTAAACTATTGATTATTAGGAGTTCGATGGTCTTCCAAATGTACTTCATCCTTACTATCACTTTGATCAAAGGATAAGGCATCCCTCAACTCAATAAAAGAGTCACTACTGATTGCTGTTCTAAAAATTTCAGTGGCAACAAACTCTTAGTGGCTGCAACCGTCTTAGAGAGGTCATTTTGGAGCTTCACCATATAAGCTTCTTCGTCAAAGACATCTTCTTCTCCAATGGCAGTCTCATAGCTTGCATTGTATTCTGAATTTTGAACATCATCCGAGTCAAAGGGAAGTTCATCCCACATAGGTTCCTTGTCATCCTTAGGTGCTATCACACTTGGATCCCAAGTGCTATAGGGCTGATTGTTCTGGTCAAAAGAAACGTGCTCACTGTACTCCTCTTGGGGTGTTGTCTCTTTGAATAAGTCATTTCCCAACTCACTGTTATTGATATCGTCATAAGTATCTCTCTCCAAGGGCTTAGTCTGGTAATCAAACCCAAAACCACCCATGTCATCAGCACTGTAATGAGGTAAAGAATCATCAATGCTAGCTGTTTTGAAAATTCTATCCTTTTTGCCTTCAATGAGTCCTTCATTTGTAGGTATATTACTGATCTCATCATTAGTAGTCACATGCATACCTAAGATGTCATGCCCCTGGAAATTGCAACACTAAAGTATAAAAATAACCAAGCATTGAAACACAAATAAATAGATAACATGAATAACAAAATACATATTAAAAATACAAATATAAATATTAACAATTTAATATTATAATTATGATATATGTATATATAACTAATGTAAAAATTATATATATTAAAATAAGGAAGCATAATATTAAATATATAAAACATAAAATAGTAAATAAAAAAATGATAACAATCAAAGAAGGCATCGATTGTTTTGAATGGTCAAGACTCATACCTTTTCACCACCGTAGGAATATAAAGGAGGAAATAATACAAAGGGGGAGCAGTAATCGATAAATATAAAACAGCATGTACATTACTTACAACAACATTCTAAAGCAGCGTTAATAATATTTAAAGAGGCATAGAAATTAAGATTGAAAGAGCAACGATTATTGGAAAATGGCTGTGAATAAATAATGATGAGTCAGTGAATAAGTCTAATAAAGAGTCACCTCCTTTGAAACCCATCTCCTTATGAAGACATCTCCCTTTGTGAGGGTGTTGGCATTACAATTCACACCTCTGGAGTGCGTATTGGCAACAGACAGCTATGCACAATATTAACTGCCCTTCAAATTAGGAGGGAAAGCTTCCTCTTTTGCTGATATGCTTAAAAAGTAAAATATTTTAATTTCTATCTTTTTGACTCAGCTAGAAGAGGCAAAAGGTTTTGAAAACCAATACATTGCAGCTAAGGTTTTCTCTGGTTTTGTAGATTATTAACTACAACTAGGCTAACGCTAAAACTATCCTATTTTCTCTGGATAAACAAAGAAAGAGGAATTAGGAGCAAGGAATGGGTATACGATAAACTTTAAATTAGGATTCCCAAGGAGGCGGGACACCTATTCGAGGTGTAGGATGAAATGAAGGTTATTGGAAACTACATCAAACGGTAAGCTAATTCTCAGGATTCCCAGGGAGGCGGGACACCTATCCGAGGTGTAGGCTGAAAGTAACTAACTGGAAACAACACTTAGACTACAATCTCTATTTCTAAATTCCCAAGGAGGAGGGACTCCTATCCGTGGTGTAGATATGAAACAAAGATTATTAATAAGAACATCACACGATAAACTTTATTTCTAAATTCCCAAGGAGGAGGAACTCCTATCCGAGGTGTAGATATGAAACAAGCTTATTAATCACAACAAGAATGAAACTGGGACAACAAATTGCATAACCAGACACGCATACAATGAACGATCAAATCAGCACTATATTTAACTAAGTGAACAAATACAAAATAACAATATTGGATGGCAAGGCGGTTCAACAATTTATTAGTGCAGCAAAAGTTAAAGTACAAATGAGAAAGGATGCTCTTATTTATAGAATCTCGGAGGAGTAGGGAACCCTAAAATCTCCTTGAGTTAACATGAGTCTTGCAAGCATGGAAGATTTATTCTTAAGTCTACATGTATGCAACTTAATAGTTAACTGGAAAAACTACCTCGGTTAACTGATTCTAAAAATAAACTAATTGGATTGCATGACACGCAAGTCCTTTTTAATATGAGAGTTAACTAACAACTAATAACAGTTAACTGAAATTGAAAACTAAATGAGAACTCTAACTGTACATAGATGATTCCAAAATAGACATGCTATGATATGTGGGACATCGAGTTAACTCGGAAAGAGGCCTCAAGATAACTGCAATGGCTAATGTCTATCTTGGAAAGGTGGGATGTCTCGATCTGTAGTTCACTGGCCGTGATCTCGAGCAATTAACCCCTCCATGAGGTTGTTGATAGCATCTCCATCTAGAGCACTGATACTCCTCTGAAGTACTCGATGTCTCTGAAGCATCTCTTCATTGTCAATTCACTGCTTGTCAGCAACTCAAGTAATCCTGGAAATCTTCGTAGACTTAAACGGGCATTTCACTAACTGGTAAGTCTAGCGGCTCCGTAATTGGAGTGATGATCTTAGTTTCTCCTACAACTTTACACTTCTAATGCTTTTCTCAATGGAAGAGTGTGGCATGATGAAACTGCGAAGTTTGACTGTGAACACTTTGGTTGTGTGCAATGCACACAAACTCGTTGCACACAAAATTCCAACGGTATCAACCCTCTAAACTAGCCTTGGAAGGCAACCAGCTATAGGAGGTATGAAATCATGTGGACTTTGAGTGTCTACGCCTCTCAATTTATCAACCCTCTGGATGCGCTTGATGCAAATTGGTATCAACAGTTTTTATGAAATTGTGAATCAAGACCAATTTGGTCTTGGATTCAGTCAGAGTGTACTGCAAAATGAAAAAAACTCGCCCCTTGATTGTGAACACGGCTAGGTTCTGACAACTTTTCCGAAAAAGCTAAAAATAGCTTCTCGCGTTGCTAAAAGTAGCCCGGTGAATGGCAATTTTCACAAAAATTCCGAGATATGGGTTTTGTAGAGAATGAAATTCTAAGCCAACCTAGATTGTTAGAAATTCGAAAAATCGACTTTTGTTGGGTGAAAATTATGTAATCATCTTTCCAATAGATTACAAAACCTAGACTTCAGCCACAACTATGTGAGATAAAATCTCTTCTCTCAAAAAGGGGAGGCACCCTTCTTATTGCTAACAAAAGCTATAGTAAGACTAATAAAGTATTTACACAATGTACACTATACTTACGAAATGGGGGGGGTGTGTCACATTCATGTTTCTCTATTTTTTCAGAGAAGATGTTTTACAATGCTTCACGGTTGGGAGTCCTAATTCAAGATAACGTTAAACTAACAATGAGCAGTAATGTGAATACCTCTATCTTGTGAAAGCAAAGCATAGAGATACCGGATATGATTAATAATAAACAAATAAAAGAAAAAGGAAATCCCATGAAGACACAAAGTCGTTCCGTAGCTTTTTCACTGATGGATCTGCGAAAGATGTACTGTTTTTTGCATTAGAAGCACAAAGTCTTCTTAGATGTAACAATTCCTCGAACAACATGAACTATTACAAGCACAAAGTCTTGTAGATCTTTCAACAAAAGTATCCAAACATAAATATAAATCCAAATAAGGAATGTAACACAAAGTCTACATAAATTACTTGATGCCCTTCAGATATCATCTACTAATCACCACCAATAAGATCAATTCACAAGATTATCGAATCCAACACAAAGTCTGGTTTGCAATTCTCTTCTTTATTGATCAAATTTCTTTCACAAAGTATGAACACAAAGTTTCACAAATCTTCTTGAAAAAGGCCAGCACTTCATTGCAAAATACTAAAGGTAAAGATTACAATAGAAAACCCTCTTATTTATAGAAAAGAGGGAAGAGCTAATCTAGGAAATTAGTTGAGTAAAAATAGGAAACCCTAACTTTGACTAAGTCAACATATAATTCATCTCTGTGAAATTGCATCTCATATTTTCGGTGTAATTACATTTGACAAAAAGACATTTAAGATGTCAAAAACTATTTACAAGATACATAAAAGGAAGCATCAAAAAATTCAACACTGGAGATCAAGAGTCTGCATGGTTCCTTGCTTTGGGGGCGGAAGTCTTCATACTTCTTCTTGGTCTCCTCTATGAACGCATCATCTGGGTCGACTGTGTAATCAACAAGGGTGCGAATTCTTGTGATTGTTCTTCTAGCAGATGAATGGATTTTCTTGCACTTGTTGCATGACTACTTCTTTGTAGATCTTGGAAAGTCCATTGGCTGGAAGGAAAATCTGGTTTTCTTCAAGAAGCTTGCCTGGCAACTCCTTGATTCCCTTTTTCTAGGATGGCACGATGTCTTTCGACATCTTCGTGTAATTGGCGGAGATCTTCAATAAGAGACTTGATCACCTGTATTCGGTGCTTGAAGGATTCTCTTTACGAAATCTTGTAGGTCTTGATGACCAATCTCATTGTCTTTAATTTCATTCACCTTTGAGATCACCACAGTTGGCGGAAAGACACCTTGATACTTTTATTTCATCTTGCCTTCTTTTTTGGAAGACGATGGAGGCTTCTTGGCTGTCATCTAGAAGCAACTGGATCAAAGATGTCACCTTGAGGATCACTTGACGATATTTGGATGTCATGTCCCTGAAATTGTAAAGCTGAATTTGAGATTTTGAAAAAAACAAATAACCAAATCGAATAAATATCAAAATACAAATACAAGTAGTTTCCATTCAAACATCATTATTATAATTATAATTATCAAGATTATAATTATTAGAATCCCAAATATTATCAAGAAACTAATCTTTCACAAACTAAATAACATATTAATTAAAATCATATTATAAATGTCATAAAATAAATAACCATTAAAAATAAAAATAAAAATTTAATATTATTATAATCCTTATATATATATATATATATTAGAATAAAATCAAAAGATAATAAAAATATATTTAAACAAGAAACATTTAAAATGTATAAAGTATGTTAACAGCTGCAAACACAAGGCAGCGATCAAATGAGAATCACCATCTTCTTCTAAAACAAAAAAGGCACGACCCTCCACCTTGAAAAGGCATCTCCTCTCCAAAGCGAAAGATATAAGATGAGGTAAGATAGAAAGGAGGATAGGGGAAAAGGAGGAGAATATGATAAGAATGTTACAATCAGCAAAACATTAAAAACCCAGTCTGTAATAATTATCCAATATCATTGATGGGAGTAAAGAAAAGGAAAACAGGGCAAAGAAAGTAAATAAAATAAAGAACATACAAGCAGATTGATTAGAAAACAGGAAAGATAAAAGGAAAGGGTAATAATCAGCAGCAGTGACATACGTCAGTCTGACCACCATTTATAATTGGTGTGAGTGTGACATCATATTAAATGATTAAAGCAGTAGTTGGTAAGTAATGTGTTACATTTTAGAGTGTATTATTAAATAATCTAGTTACTCTATTATTTCAGATTATATTAGATAATATAGTTTCTCTATAGTTCTGAGTACATTAAATACTATAGTTATTTCATAGTTTCAGATTGTAATAAATAATATAATTACCCTATAGTACCTAATCATATTGAATTATATATATATATGATATGCATATTCAGGTCAAGATAGGTATTCTAAAGATAATTAATAATAATTATATATATATATATATATATATAGATATTTGAGAAACATATACACATAATTTATGATTATACAATAATGATACTTGCAGCAATTATTAAGCCTTATAAGTAATGATGACTCTTTAATATAAAAGTAGAATTGTTCTCATCCTATGATCAATCCAGTATAAGGTTGAAGGAGGCGAGTAAGGAATCAGAAAACGTGGAGAGATACAGCAACTCAGGTGATGTATTCACTTAGCAATAATATTTAGCATATTTTGAAATATAAAAAACCGATATTGCTAATCTGACTATTGGTGTTGCTAGACTCATTAACTGTATTGTAATTGGCCTCGTTGCATAAAGTATTGTGGGAATACACATGATAATAATTTAAGGAATTCACTCCTATGACTGCATCTAGATTTGTTTGGTGCTGAATCTTATATTTAAACTGCATTGTCATGGTTAGAAAATAGGGTCATAAGAATGAACATATATTAAATGGCTACATCTACTTATGCATCATTGATACATTTCCTTAAATACCTCTCATTTGGTTATATGCTCATGTTCATACTCATAAGCAAAATGAATATAGATGAAACTATAATAAGTGCATTTTCATATGACTATACAAAGATTGTCTTCTCCGTGATTGTTACCCTATTAGGTGGTGAAGTATAGTCCAAGTGGTTAGCCTAAAAACTCCCCTCCCATGTTCCTAGGCCCGAGAAACGGGTTAGACATAGAGAGGTGGAGGTCCCACCGTAGGAAACTACACTATTATAGGGGCGGTAGGTCGTAGGCCCTTGGTTCGTAGGACTTCACCTTGTCCTAATAGGGCAAGTGTCTTCCGAGGTACTGTCATGTACGGAGAATGCGGGAACTAAGCCATTGGGAAAGGAGGATTGTGAGAGGCAACCTCCCATGCCCAACACAAAGGCTTCAAGGTGGATCCACCCATGGCACTCCTCTTGCTTGTTAAATTGCATTTGTGATTATGCTTATATTTTGGATATCTAGATATTAATGCTAACAAATATATGTGTATGTGGAAATGTTGTTAATATGGTGAATGCATATTTCAAACTAGGATTACTTAAAAAAAAGGAACATTCATTTGGAAAGAAGAAACCCTAACCTAATCAACAAGTGAGTTTTAGGGAAAACTGGGTAAGGGACATTACACTGGAGAGAAATTGCAAGGATGGTGAATCAATAGGCGTTAGTAGAAAAGTAGCATTGTGAAGCGTGAAGCAACCATACGTGAGCAGAGCAACTAGGCACGAAAAACAATGCGGGAGCGAAGAAATAGGGTAAGGAGTGAAAACAAAGCGATTTGAAAACGTTTAAGGCAAAAAATTGCCAAATGTGTAGGAGCACTGAAAATCAGTCCTCCTACACTTGGAGAAATGATTTTAGGTGTAAGGGCGCTGACTTACATGTATAACATGTAAAATTGTCAAATGTGTCGAGGCATTGAGAATCAACGTCCTGACACATTGTCTCACACTTGTGAAAAACTGGGAAAAGTGCACAAGCGCTAAAAATCAGTGGTTATGCACCAAAATTGAAAAACTGTTAGAAGTGCACTTGAGTCAAAAATCACTGCCCTGGTCATTTTTGACTAAGTATGGAACTTGGTGTAAGGGCGCTAAAAATCAGCACCCTTGCACCAAGCTGACTTTTCACTTAAGTGCATAGGCGCTGAAAAACCCCGTCTTTGCACTTTTTATACTTAGACAAATTTCTTCAAAATGTTAGAGCGCTTTTTTGTGGAGCTTTTGCACTTTTCACAATTTCACTAAGTATAAACAATGAGAGTTCGCGAAGATACTCATTTCGAAGTTCTTCGCTAGATGAACGTAGAGGGACACTCAAACGAACTGTTTGAGACTTTGGAACACACTTTGAGGTGGATTGAAATTCGCCTTGTTTTGTGTGCTTAAACATCACGAACTTATGAAATGGACAAGTTTCATAGGGGGCTTATCTGTGGATCGAGCATTGCTAGATTCTGTGATAACAACTTTCGCTTAGGCATGCAATGACTTTTCGGTGAAGAAGCTGCAGAGGGCACCGGGGCTATTTTTTTCCAAAAAATTCTGACATATGGGTTTTGTTGGCGCATGCAAGTTGAGCAAACCTAGATTCTTCGTTTTTCAAAACATTGTCTTTTTGACCGACATGCAAAAGAATCTTCGAAAAAAAGCATAGTTCTTCGAAATGAGTAGTGGGGCAATTTTCTCGAAAAATTCTGGAACATGGGTTTTGTTGCCAATGCTATGCTGAATGAACCCATATGACCAGATTTTGAAAAAAATGTCGTTCACTTTCACATGCGAGAGAAAACCTAAGACAAGGGTAGAAGAGTTTAGAGAGAGAAAATAGAAGTTATATTCTGCCTATGAAAATGACGCCTATGCCTTGAATCGAGTTTGATGAAGTCTAGAATGCATGTGCTCAAAAGATGAATTATGGAAAGTAATTCTTTTGAAAAATATGGACTTGGCATTGCGAAGGACACTGAAAAATATCACGTGTAGCGCCTTTAGATCTTGCTTGCACGAGAAAATATGTGTTTGACTTCAACCTGTGATGAGAAAATGGATGCCCAAATGCCTTAATGAATAAAATTTGTGAATTAAGGCGTCACTTTGCATGCAAATAACCCTAAAATGGGACGCCAAAAATATTATTGGACCACATTTGAGTTAATTGAAAGAAAAATAGACCCTAAATTGGGTGCCACTTTGCATGCACTGATAAATTCGCCATATGCATACAAAACAGAGTCATTTTGAGGTTGACTTGGAAGTTTAAATATTATTTTAAGTTGAGATCTCAGACTTCTCCATCATAGGGCGTCCAAGTTCACTTCAGTTCAAAAAGTGAAAGTTTGACTTTAGGTGCCAACTCCAAACAATTTTTTTTTGAGAATTTTCATTTGCAAAACGACATCGGAGGGTATGTTTGATCATTGATTCTAATTGACTAATGTGTCCAGTAGACTGGTTGACAGTTTCATTGAAGAGCAGAATCAAAACTGAAAAGGTGCTCCTTGAGGTTGTAAACCCTAATTCTGACTTTTGAGCCTTCAAAATTCTAGGCACTCTTGGTCTCCAGGGCTGCTTTTTCTCCTAGACAGTCAAATTTTCATATATTTTCAACTTCATTTTGACCCCACTTCATCTGGCAACTCCTGATAGTAAACAAAACTTCAGAGTTGGCTGACAGGCTCACTACGGATCTGGCTCAATTCTAAACATGATCTCCTGGAGAGCATAATCCTTAAAAATGTCATTTGGTAGGTCAAAAACTTGGGCGCCCCTGGCCTCCAGAGGCGCTTTTGCTTCTAGAGAGCCATTTTTGCAACATGTTGATTGTCCATTCAATCTTCGACTACTGAGTACTGACAAGTCTTTTGACGTTGCTGAGATATGCAATTGAAATCTTGAAGCATCATGGATAGGATGTGCATCTAAGATAACCCAAACAACTTCATTTGAGGGTCCCAAACCTTGGGCCAGGGGCGGTTTTGCTATTTTTTGACATTTTTGACCATGATAAAACCTCATGTTTGACTCCTGATTTTGATAGTTAAGCAACTCAGATTAACCCGCTAATGGATTCGTTGCAAAGCTTGATCAAGCCGGAGACAAACATCTTGGGTATCATCTGATCAAAAACCTTCATCTGGTACCTCAAAATGTTTGGCGCCCTTGGCTAGAGGGGCACTTTTTGCTCCAGTGTTAGTCAAATTTTCATCTCCCTCATTTCTCGTTCAATCTCCAGTTTTTGGTGCTAAACAGATCTTTCGAACTGGCTAGTAGGCTCATCGAGAAGTAGACAGTATTCCGGAGAAGTCTTCCTGGGAGTGACAAATCTCAAAAAGGTAATCTGGGCCTTTGAAATCTAGGGTGCCCTTGGCTAGTAGGTGCTCCTTTCATCCTTGACAGAAAAATTTACAGCATCTCCTCGACGAAGCATCATTTTTGACATAACTCACCATAGAATCTTCACTGGAGCATTTTAAGCTTAGATTTTGACACCTTGCACCTAGCCATCTACCATTGATGACCTCAGAGGTCCTAAACCATCAGCCTTAAACTGACTTTTTCTTTATTCTAACTTCACCATTGTGATCGTGAAGTGAAATAAATAAGAATAATTTTCAGTCAATTATGACAAGATCCTATTTTTTAGGGTTTTGGGCTTTTTTTAGGCTTTCCCTATTTTTTAGGGCTTTTTTTTGAAAAAGTAACATTATGGTCATCCGTTTCACAACAAACCCAAAAAACCCTAAAATTTCGGAAACCCTATTTTTTCCTAAAATTTAGGAAAACCTAAAGGCTAAAACTAAAACACTGAATTCTGTGTTTTGTAGATAATTTCATTTGGAACAAACCCAGATTGTCAGATTTTGAAAATTTTGAGTTCTTGACCCTCGTGCATGACATGCAAATTTCCAACTTTAGACAATTTTGAGATTTTGACTATTTTAAACAAAATGCTTTAGTGAAGGAATTTTTTTATTATGGGTACAACAAAGAGCATATAAGAGTTTGTAGTAAATCATATGCAGGGGGGATAGGGATCAGATTAGGAAATTAAGACAGGACAGATATGAAGAAGATAAATACAAATATATATAGGTGCCATATGTAAGAGTGTATATAGATTTGTAAGGAAGTATGCGGATTTGGCAGCAAGAATATATGAAGATTTGTAAGGCATATATAGGAGAAAGAAACAACAAATTGGAAGAAAGGATTATTTCTGTATATAAATAACAAATACATTAGTAGGCTATGATCATGAGAGAGAGATGGAGAAACACACTTGCATCCAGTGAAATCTGGAAACTACAATAGAGGAATGCATATATTGGAATAAGTATCATTGACAAGAATATAAATAGGGAAGTGAATATAATTATATATATATATATATATATTATACGATTAAGTAATAATGAAGCTTGCCGCAATTATTGAGCATTATAAGTTGTTTCCTTAATATGAAAATGAGTAATAGATACTCGTGTTTTTGATTTACAGTAACTATATCCTTTGAAAATTAATGGAAGATCGATCAAGGAGAAGAGATACACAATCCAAGGAACGAATAAGAATTAGTCCAGTTCATCATCACAGCGTGGTATTGCCATATATATCATATACTCATGCGTATTTTCCACCAACTACTATTTACATGTGTGTGCGTATGGTTCATAAGATAAATAAGAATAGATTTGAGTGTTTGAATCTGTTTGGAAACCTACTTGGGGGAAGGGGCTTGGGCGAGCGGTGATTGCTTAGAGATTCTACTTATAGCTGCCCAATCTTTGAGGAAAGGATGGGCCATGGAGGGGTGGAAGAGTCAAGACCGCTTAGGATGCCCCACCCGTTCCAACAAATGGGAAAGTGTTTTTTGAGGATGAGGCATGGTTGGGGAAAGCAAGTACAAGTCATCAACAGGGAGTTTTGTGGTATACAACCTCTTAGGTTGGTATATGGTTTCGGGCGGACCCACCATGTTACTCCTCCTGGTTCACCATAGGTTGCATTATTGATAGTCTATAAATGTGTTGCCATGGATTAATGCTAAGAAATATATATATGCATGTTTGAGAATATTGTTCATGTGGTGAATGCAGGATTCCAATCCAAGAGATATTTATTTAATAAAGTGAAACCCTAATCCTAATTTATGGCAATTTGTGATCAATAGGCAAATTCTAGGGCAAATCGGTATAGGGGACATTACATAAGAGGTCTTCTTGGTTACTTGTCGTAAATTCTTCATGTGATAACTCCCGAGAAGTTGGGTCAGCAACAAGAGGAGAATTATCCATCACCGAATGTTCTATATGATTAGGTACGAATACATCCGAATCATCATAAACATCATCACTTTGATAAGTGGTCGAACCATTATCATAAGCTGATTTATTGACACCATCAAAATTACCCTCAACATGCTCTTCATTAGTGAACTCACCACACACAATAGCTCTACTAAAACCTTCTGTGAAGTTTTAGTCTTAGAACCATCACTAGGTGAGTCCGAATTAGGATTCAAGACTGCTGTTTTGTTCTTCTTGCCAAACCGATCCTCATCATTACCAATTACATGCGAGTCTAAGGGATTGTTTTGGGGCTCTACTACACACTCCTCATATGTCAAGGTATCTTCTTCAATCTTGTAGTCATCTTGATGTGACATGTGCACCATGCCTGTGTAATGTCCCTTACACGATTTGCCCTAGAATTCACTTGTAGATTAGGTTTAGGGGTTCTTCTTTTCAAATAAATGTTCTCTTTAATGAAATGATCTTGGATTGAAATATGATCGGTTGTGTCTTCCCATGACTCTTTATCTCTTAATCGCCTTCCTTCAATCTTACATTTGATTGATCATATAAATAAGTATTAATCTATTCTTTTTTATATTAAGATCATAATTACTTATAAGGTTCAATAATTTCTATTAAATGGCTCTATATTCCAATGCACATGAATCATAGATTATATCACTGTGTTGCTGTTCTGAATGCAGATTGTATTCCTCAATGTTTTCCCCCATATTCTTCTCCATTTCCCTCTATTCTCCTAATAGATCTTATATCTTTACTTCTACCCTGAAATGATACGTCTCCTAATAGACATAACCTTTCATAGAGTCATGACTATTTGTTTAGTAAACATCGTTTTTATTGATTGCTGTTTAGACTAATTCATATATTTTTATTTGTTATTTCTCCATACCCCAAATGATTGCTTCTCTCCCTTATATTCTATTTGCTGCCTTTCATATCCCCCTCACCTCTTTCACCACATTCATTATTTATATCTTATGCCTTCAATGAAGTGATACACCACTTTGAATGACTTTTCAAAAAGTCATGGCTCTTTTTAATTAATACTTAACTTTCCAAACTTGATTGCTGCCTATTAACAAAAACTCTTTTATTTAAGTGCTGCGTTTTACTAAATGAAATCGCTCCTCTTATTTTATGATATATAGTTTATATTAATTTTTATATGTTTTCTTATTTTATTTATTTATTTGTATATATACATTTAATATTCATAGTGTTATTTTTTTATTTTTTTTATAATTAAATGCTATCATGGGGGATAGCTCCCACACCTTGAACCCGAAACAAGGTTAGCTGACCTGCTACAGCATGGAGTTATGTTTCCTCTGTGTCAATTCATCATGGGCTTTCACATTCACCAGCTAGCGAAGACCCTTAATCCATGATCTCATTACCCTATGCCTGTTTTATTCCTCTGTTCATGCTCTGAAAAGTCACAATTCAAGATCTGAGCCAGGTCACTCCAATTTTTATCATCATAAATTATTTCCTCCCTTCTTTTTGAAGTGACCCCCAAATTAGCCATCCAATCTGTAGTTCTATTTGCTTCACGATAAACATGTGTCATTCTATATTTTGGTATTTTCTTTAGGAGTTCCAAAATCTTCCCCAATTTTCGCCTTAGCTTCCAATTCACAATGTCCTCATTCTTTATTGCATTCACTATAATCTGCGAATCCCCTTCAATTTCTAATGAGTTTATATTGTGCTCTATACAATGGTGTAATCCTCTTTCTAAGGCCGTAGCTTCAACCTCATTGTTAGTGTTTACTCCAAGATAGCCGGCCACACCAAACACCATTTTCCCTCTGCAATTCTGCAGTATGCATCCATATCCAGCTTCCCCTGGGTTGCCCTTAGCTGCCCCATCAAAATTGAGCTTGTGACTACCATCCTTTGGAGCCTCCCAACTCACGTCCTTTCGTCTTGCTTTTTTGGATGTAATGCAAATGTTTGGGGGAATTAAGGTCCCCCAATTCATCTGTACCTTTTTATCCCAATTGCACAAGAATTCTATTTTCCTGCAAAAGGCTTTGATATTTGCTATTTTGCTGATTCCCATCCTAATTTTTTCGATTACCATCTCGATGCTTAGTTCTTTTTCTTCAAAGATCCTTCTATTGCGCTCTTTCCATAGTTTCCATAGTAGCATTGATGGGGAAATGATCCACAAAGATCCCCATAAAGACATTTGATTCATTATTGGCCATCTGCTAATGAAGTTCATTAGACAATCATCACTCGCAATGGACCAATCTAGATTTTGACATAGCCAATTCCAACAACTTCTAGCAAAGTGACAATTATATAACAAATGATCAGTGGTTTCTTCGTTTTCTTTGCAAAGAATACAAATACTAGGCCCGGCTATCCCATAGGTCTTCAAACGCTCCCCAGTCAGTATTCTGCCATGGAGCACCGTCCACAAAAAGGTGCCCGCCCTTGGAGCAATTGACCTATCCCAGCATAGCCTCGTGGGCCAATCCTTCTCTTGTTCTATTGTTTGGATTCTGTAGCCAATTTTGGCACTATATTCTCCCGATCTTGCAGCACACCAAATTACTTCATCTTCATCTCTTTTAAGTGTTACCTGTCTACTTTGCAGAATATATGCTAGTTTCCTTTGGTCTTCTCCCGTCAAATTCCTGCTCTGAATTGGGATCCAATCATAGGTGCCACTCCGAGGATGAGTCTCCTTTAGGTAATCTACTACATGCTCTCCATAAACTAATTCCGCCTCAGAGATCCACTCCTGTTGCTCAAACAATTTATCTATACTCTCTAGGCCATCCCAGGAGTCTCTCCAAAACTTGGGCTTCCTCCCATTACCAATCTTCTAGGTCAGGTGATACGTGATCACATATCTACATTCCTTCATAAACTTCCACACCGCTGATCCACCATTAATGCACGTAGATGTAAGAATTCTTGTAGGGTCATCGCAATCTAAATACTTCTTCTGCATTATTTGGCACCACAATTTGTCCGGACTCCTGTACATTTTCTCGACTAACTTGGCACTCAAAGCAATGTTTTGCTTCTCCATGAATCTCAGTCCCACTCCCCCATTTTCCTTTGTTTTGCACGCAGTATCCCAACTGATTAATGGAATTTTCTTAATCTCTTTTGCGCCTTCTCACAAGAATCTTTTGAAAAGACTTTCTAACGCTTGTGAAGCCTTGGTGGTCAACTTAAAGCAGGACATTGCATATATGGGCATAGCAGTCAGGACTGATTTGATTAGTTGTATCCTTCCTGGGAGTGAAAACCATTTATGTTTCCACGCCTCAGACTTTTGTTTGCATTTAGCTATTAAATCTTCCCATAATTCGGTTTTTGCAGCTCCAGTGAACATTGGGACTCCCAGATATTTTTTTGGAAGTTCACCAATCGGCCAGGCTAATAATCTCGAGATCTTGTTTTGAATAGCCTTGTTTGTGTTCAAGAAGAAAATCTTGGTTTTTCTGTCAATGGCCTTCTACCCAACCGCACTAGCATAGAGATTCATTGTCTGTTTGATAACCATTGCTTCCTTCAATGTGGCTTCTCCGAACAAGGTTGTGTCGTCCGCAAATTGCGCATCTGTTACAGGCCCTCATGTATTGTAGTCCCTTTCCATGCATTGTTTGCTCTAAGTTTGGAGATATACCTACTAAGAGCTTCCGCCATTATGACAAAAAGAAATGGTGATATTGGATCGCCCTACCTTATGCCATTTTTGCTGTTGAAGAAACCAAATAGAGCTCCATTTATTGCAATCGAAAAACGGTGGGTGCAGATGCAAAATTTCATAATCTGAATCCATTCCTGATCGAAACCAAACTTTTCCAACATTTCAAACAAGAAACCCCATCGGACATTGTCGTAGGCTTTAGCAATGTCAAGTTTTATAATCATTGCGTTCTTTCTTCCAATAACCATTGAATGAATTGTTTCAGATGTGAGGATAATACTGTCAGCATTTTCCCTCCTTGGGGTAAATCCGTTCTGCTCTGTAGAAATGAGAAGAGGCATTACTTTCTTTAATCTATTTGCAAATGCTTTGGTGATAATTCTATATAATGTATTGCACAATGCTATTGGTCGATAATTATCCAGTGAGTTGCCCTCTGCCTTTTTTGGGATGATGACAAGGACCGTGTGGTTGATCTCTCTGACAAACTTCCCCTTTTGGCGCACTTCCTCAACCACATTTACTATATTCTCTTTTAAGAAATCCCAGTAGTTGTGGTAAAAGCTTGTGGGAAAGCCATCAGGTCCCGGTGCTTTTTCAGGGTGCAGACCGAAGACAACATTCTTGATTTCTTCTTCATTGAAAGGATCTAGCAGCATTTTGTTGTCTTCATCGGAGATTAATCTTGGGATGGCCTCAAGCATTCTTGTTCTTGAAAGAGTTGATTCTAGCATGACATTTCCTCCATCTGAATTTAATAATCTTTCATAGTGTTCAACCGCCATCTTTCCAATGGTGTCTCTATCTCTACATTTTGTCCCTTCTTCGTTGATAATTTCGCAAATCTGATTTTGTGCTTTCCTAGCCTTAACGGATGCGTGGAAGAATTTTGTGTTTTTATCCCCGTCCTTGATCCATAATTCTCTAGCTTTATCCTTCCAATAGGTTTCCTCTCTGATTAGAACTTCTGCAAGATTGGCTTTTAACTCTTTTTCCCGTATGTAATCTTCTCTGTTCATTCCAGCTTCAATTATTTTTTTGTTCAAAACCTCGAGTTTTGTTCCGATTCTGTCTTTTTCCTCAAATATGTTCTTGAAAACTTCTTTGTTCCAAATTCTTAACTTGTTTTTCAAGTAAGTGAGTCTTTTGGAGAAACAAAAGCTTGGTGTGCCTTTGACAGTATTGCTCTCTTTCCACCAATTTTCTAGTTTGTCCTTAAGTGAAGAATCCCTCCACCACATATTCTGGAACTTGAAATAACCTCCTCCCCATTTGATTTCCGTTCCAATCTCAAGTTGCACCGGGAACTGATCAGAAACGTAGTAGGGGAGCGTAGTTGTCTTCACCGGTGTGTTGTCCATGACCCATTGAGTTCCTATCAGAAATCTATCCAGACGCTCTGCAATATTTGTGAACCCTGACCTTCTGTTTGTCCATGTGCACCATCCATCTGCAGATGTGCAATCGATTGCCTCAATCCTTTGTACAAAGTCTCTGAAATCTAACATGTCTCTGGTTACTTTCTTTGAGCCCCCGCTTTTTTCTATAAGATCAAGTATCGCATTGAAATGACCTCCAACAATGAAATTCCTTTTAGTGCTGGCCATTATGCACTGGCTAACCTCCTCCCATACCTTATTTTTCTCAGATGTTTGTGTAGATCCGTAAATGTTCCACAAGTCAAATTTTGTGTTATTGATTTTTCTTCGAATCAGGCAGGAAATCCAGTTCTTCCTCTTGTTGAACTGTACTGCATTGATTGAGTTATCTTTCCAGAGAATTCCCAACCCACTTGCATGACCAATAGCAGCCTGAAAAACGCCATTCCATCCTCTGCAATATTTCACAAATCTCTGCTACTCTGGTTCATTGCATTTTGTTTCTTGGAGCATTATGATGTTGCTTGATAGTTTGCTTAGATGGTGCTTCACCATCCTACGCTTGTTAGGGGCCGCCAGACCCCTGACATTCCATGAGGTGACCTTCATTGTTTCCCAAGGGAGCTACTGACTCCTTTGGTGCATCTTTTATTCAGGAACTTTGCAACACTAAGTAACCCCAACTCTGCTGCCTCCTCCTCTCTTTTCTGTCTATTGGTTTTCCTGCCTTTGTCACTCACTATTGATGTGACCGCCAACTGGCTGATGCTTCTTGTGTTTGTGATGCCCAGTTCCTCTTCGTCTGATCCATCCACTGATTCTTTATCATTTGATTCATTATCCGCTATATCCTCTAACCCTCTGTCTAAGTGGGCATCTTCAGTCTCTTGTATAGTAGGTTCAATTTGCTCCATCGGTTTAGTTGGTTCCAACAATTCCAAGGGCAGATTCAGAATGCCAGTTTTTGATTCAAGATGCTTTGCTAATATGGAGATTTTATTCTTTTTGATCTCTGGCTTGTCTATTAGGGTCCATACCTTTTTATTTTCTTTTGGTAATCTACAATTTTTGGTGGCATGGTTTCTTTTACGGCATCGAAGGCAAAAGAATTTTTCCTCCTCTATCTCCACCGATTGAACCCAATCCACTCCGTGGACCCTCAATTTGATTTTCTGTGGTATTTCTTGATAGCCGCAATTTGCAGCCTTGCATACAGATATGAATTCCCTTGTGCGATATCCGCATCAAAATCTATTAGTGTTCTGAGTGTTGTGCCAATTTTTTCAAGGGCTTCCTTCATCCAGTATTCCAATGGTAGGTTATTTGGGCGAAACCATACTGGCTTGTCATATGGATCAGTGTCGAGCGGATTGAAGTTGCGGTGCCATTTTTGGATATATAAGGGCTTTGACTCCATCGCCCAATTTCTTCCTTGCAAGACTTTTTTCCTTTCCTCATCTGTTGCAAAGACAACCGTGAAGAATCCCCTTTGTAAGAATTTTATTATGTGCGGAGTTTGCCAAGTCTTCTCGATCTAATTTTGGATTTTAACTCTATCAGATCTTGGCCCGATAAATCTGCAAATTACTGCTAAATCCTCTAAAAAATCGATGTCCACGCCTACTTCTTCTGTGACATCTATTGTCTACAGATCGTCATCTTCTTTAATAGGAAGCTCGGTGTTTGAAGATTTGTTGGTTTCGCCGTTGCTTTTGGGACTGACTTGCAAGTTTTTGCTTTTCGCGTTTCTGCAAGTTTTTGCTATGTATGCTCTGCTGCATTTTGTTCAGGTACATAACTAATATTCATAGTGTTTTATTATTATGATATTATACTGTTAATATTTATATTTGACAATTATAATATTTAAATTGCAATTACTTATTTATATTTTGATATTTATTTGATTTAGTTATTTGTATTATAATTATAGATTGAATTTATCGGTTTATCTTAATTATATATATTTCCAGTATTTATTTTATTATTTAAATTGTAATTATTATATATAATATCTTACGTTGATTATAATAATAGCATTTGTATTGTTAATCCTATAATTATTATAATATTGTCTCATGACAATTATAATAATTAAGTGGTTAATACGTATTTTGTCATTTTTTCTATTTATTCGTATTTTAGTATGTTACGATCTTGGGGGACATGACAACTTGTGCCATCATCAAAACTTGTTGACTGATTTTTGTCTTCCACGCGCTTACTTGTGGGCTAGAAGCCACAAACAAGCACTTTCTTTTCTATCTTTGGCCCTTCTTCAACGACAAGTTCTTATTCTTCTTTCATCGTTCTTCTGATGTACTTGACCACACTCAATTTTCTAGGTTTTGGTATCACAACACAATTCAAGGAGTCAAAAGAAACCGTGTTTTTAAACCCATCTGTCATGCCTTGATACTCTTCAACTAATTGGGAAGCCTCTTTCTCATACTGCCTCTTTTTTGGTTCTGTATCTCTACTGAAATCCATTGTAATAACTTTGAATTTTCCTGTTCTCCCAACAAGATGACAAGAACTTTAGCTTTGATACCATTGAAATATCCCCCTTATTTTTTTCTTGAATTTTTAGCACACAACACTTCACCCATTAATGTTAGCCCAAGGAAGATAACAAGCTGAAAGCAAACCTTCATGTTCTTATCACCCAGATCCCGGAGTGGGCAAGCTGAGAGCATACAGTGTAAGGGGATCTATTAGCAATAAATTGAAATGCTGGAAGTACAAATGATATAGGTGGCAAGCCGACCAATATAGAAAATAGAAATGCTTAGGCGGGAAGCCAGCCTCTTCCACTTTTCAGTTGGAATGAAAGCACAAGTACAAAAATTAAAGAGCTGGCTAGTGCTACTAAAAACAACGTTACAATATAGAGTCTTATACAATGTATCATGAGATAACTTAGCAATACGAAGGCCCAAGTGTTAGATAATCATCTCCATGATAACTACACAAATAAGCATCAAGAACCAATCAAAGATAACAAGTTTCCACAATCCATATAGTTAATTGCAAAGGATTTCTGGATTCGATTGTGTGTAATTTTTTGCATCAAAAAGTTAAGACAAAATATTGAAAATACCAGGTCTGATATAAAATGGCAGCATTCGTTAAAACAAAATATTGAAAATACCAGGTCTGATATAAAATGGCAGCGTTCAGATTTTCTGATCAGAAAGCCTGGAACTCCATCAAACGCTCATAACTTCCTCAATACTCCTCTGAATGACCTCAAGCTGAATGAAAATGGCATCTAAGGCCTAGGCGTCCATGTAAAAGCAGCTAAAGTCCAACAAACAGCTCTGATTATTTTTGCATGCATCCCAATGCACCCGAAACAAGGAAATAGGGGACCTTGAGGAGGGCGACCAACAACAAAAATCATGTTCTCCTAAAAATTTGAGATTCTAGGTAGGGGGTCGCCTAGAGGCAAGGGGGCGCTCAGAAGCAAGGGGGCACCTATAAGCAAGGATCCAAACAAGCCAACACCCACAAAAATCCGCCAAGTCTCCAAAACGGTACGAGAAAGAACATGGGTTTGTAGTATCATGAAAATAACACTCCAAAAACTCCAAACAGAAAAGAGCATACCAAAATATTCCTAGAAAACATCAAAACCACGCCAAACTGAAATCACCAATGTAGCCATCACCATTGAAGCTCAATCTACAACCTTTGAGTGAAGAAGCAGTCACTGATCAGCTAGGAGCTGTCTATCAAACTGGAAACTGATGAAGAAATGTCATGTCCCCTGAAATTGTGATATGGAACATTAAAATACGAATAACAAAATCCCATAAATATCAAAATGTAAATATAAGTAAATTGCAAACTAAATATATTATTATTATAATTATAAATAACATTACAATAATAGTGCAATTATCATAATGAATATAACTACTAATTATGAATACCATAATAACAGTAATAAGAAAACAATATAAAATAATATTAAACAAGAAATACTTACATAAACTATATTAATAGAAAATAAAAGCATCCCAAATATCATCGATTCCTAAATTTACGATCACTAAATCAAAATCATGAAATGAAACATTGCAGTCATAAAAGCATCGATCAACATTCCTAACCACAACAAACAAAATTTATGAAAAGACAACGATCTCATTAAGAAATATTAATGCAAGAAAAAGGCAATGGTTTTCAGTATTAAGGCAACGATTCATTCTAAACAAAGTCAAAGTTATATTAATAATGGAAAGGTATGACTCTCCATAAATAAAAAGGTGTGGCTCTTGGGAATTGGTCTATAAGTGAAGACCAAGTCAAGACCATGAGAAAAGGATTAGGAAGGAGAAAAGATATATTCTGAAAAGAGGAAACACAACAGTCAAAAATCAAAAGTATGCTATTTACAAATATTGTGAGTAAGATTAATATGATTATCAATTTATATGTATATATATGTGTGTGTGTGTGTGTGTGTGTGTGTGTGTATGTATTCATGACAATAAATTATTGTAAATTGAAATCGGTTGGAAATAATAATAATTATATATATATATATTATATATATATATATATATATAATTATACATATATATATATATATATATATATATATACATATAAATTTATATGGAATATATAAATATTTTATAAAATCATATATATATATATATATATATATATATATATAATATTAATGGGTAAGTAGATATGTGAATCACTTGGAGGTCCTAACTTTTGTCCCGAAAAAGTGAAATAGACCCATCAGCCTTAAACTGACTTTTTCTTGATTTTGACTTCACCACTGTGATTGTGAAGTGAAATAAGTCAATCAAAATAATTTTTAGGCAATTCTGACAAGTTCTATTTTTTAGGGTTTTTAGGGTTTTGGGTTATTTTTAGGCTTTTTTCTCTTATCTTTAGGGTTTTTGAAAAAGTAACTTTATGGGCATCCATTTCACAACAAAAGCAAAAAAACCCTAAATTTTAGAAAAATTAACCCTAATGTTTAGGAAACCCTAATTTTTCCTCAAATTTAGGAAAACCTAAAATTGAAAAATTGAAATCTGTGTTTTGTAGATAACTTCATTCTAAACAGACCTAGATCGTCTAATTTTGAAAATTTTGAGTTCTTAACCCTCATGCATGACATGCAAATTTCCAACTTCAAATTTTTTTGATATTTTGACTATTTTAAGCAAAATGCCTTAGTGAAGCAAAATTTTTATTATGGGTACAACAATGACCATTTGAGCTAGCCACCTAGGACCAAGCTCTACCACTAGTGCTGAATTTCCCAAGAAGAAATCAGATAGGCCAGATTGAATACTAGGGTTTCTATTTTATTCCTTTTAATGTATTGTTTTTATAAAGTATAGCTACTTGTTTCAATGTTAATTTTTACTTTTTTCCCTCAAAATTTTACTTGTAATAAAGACTTTATTTTCAACGTTTTGAGGTGAAAATCATTTTCTTGTTTTAGGCAATGGATACAATTGGGGAGGAAGGCTTGGTAATGATTGATGGATCTGGTCCCACATATGCGACTGCAAATGTAAGTATGGCATTTGGCTACATTAAAGATATTTTTGGTAGGTACATATGTATGCAGTTCATTTTTCATTTAACCATTCAGATCTCTATGTTATTTAAGAAGATAGATTAAAATATCAACATATGCCAATGAATCAATATTGTTGACAGAGAAAGTATAAAGGATTATAAGCCTCTAAAGAACAACTCTAACTTCTGATTACGCCAGTTTTTTATATATATGAAATAAAGTTGGTATTATCTAACGTCCCTTCTTTAGCCTATCGTTTGGGAGTTAGGGTTAGCCTATGATTGTGGTCCTCGTAAGCTAATGAGATGTTCAGGGGGCCCTTTGGGGGGTATTTAGGCTCTTTAGTAGGCTTGATGTATTCATTCCCGCATATTCAGCTCAATGATCCGGTATATTGGTTGGTAGGCCTTACGAAGGTAGTTCAAGAGCTCATCATTCATACTTGCTATTTATAGTAAGTTATACTTGGGTCAATGGTTACACCCCTGTAGTTGGAAATTGTGTTGAGGACACTCTTAGGGGCTATTGTTTGATTATTGTCAAGAGTTGGCATTTTAATAAAATTGTAAAGTCAAATTACTTTAATAATATTAACTATTAAAGTGTCTTTATAATTTAACGTTATAAAGTAACTTTTAGTAAAGTACTTTATGATCTGGCATTATAAGGGGATAAAGTAACTGTTAATGAAAGGTAGCTTCGGTCAGATATAAATGATGATTGCTGATTGCATCATCATCATTTATATGTGATCAAAATTATCCTTTAAAATAGCATATTTTTGGAAATGAGAATTTCGAATTTATGAGCATGAATAAAATTCAAAATATCAAATCAAATGTTCTAAGTTTGCATTGAATAAAATCGAAATTAGTAATATATGTATTACTGTCTCACGCATTAGTTATGTGTGTTTAATTGATGAGTTTCGGTTTGCTTGGAGCCCGCGCGCCCAAGGGACACGTCCCATGAGCGGACGTGTCTCCACCTTGTGGAGACACGTCCTCTCATGAGACGCGTCTCTTGTAGAGGCGTGTCTCCATCGTATTTATGGTGGTTCATTGATTGATTTGCAAATATCGAAATTTATAAATGTTCTGCAATCAGCACATTCACAATACAGAAAATAAATCTGACCTAGAATTCTAAAACAGATTTTTCAGACTTAGAATTTCCTTAGACTTCCTAGGATCCTAATTTGATAAGATTTGATTACATTTACAGTAACTTTTTATTAAAGTAATTTATTTTTAAGTTACTTTATGATTATTTTATTAAAAGACATTTTTCAAAAAGGCAAATATCATTTAAATGATTGAAAGGCCAAAAGTGACATTGGATTTTGGAGGAGCATTATTTTATTATTTTTCAAAAGTTAAATGCCAAAGTTGGGTGTGAGGGTTTGAGGAGATTAAAAGGGCAAAAAAAAGTCATTATTTGGTATCCAAGATATTTTTTTGCAAATGAAGAGAGTTGAGCAAAGGGTTTGCAGGCATGGAGTTTCAAGCTATTTTGAAGATGAAAACCCTGAAATAGGACAAAGTGTGTAGGTGTGAGAGATCACCCAAGGACTCTTGATTGAATGGTTTCACATAGGAATCATTATTAGAGCTTTCGTAGGCTTTTAGAGAAAAATAAATTAGAAATTTCGAGTATTTCAAGTGCTAATCAAAATAACAATTTACTGGGTTAATAATGGCAAATTACTATTCCTCCAATTGGCACATGGGAGACAAAATTGCTGTTTAACTTCATTTAGCACGTGAGAACTTTCCATTTTCTACCTGTATAGATCAAATCAGATATAGTCCAGCTTTGCAATGGATTCAACAGTGAGCTTGTCAAATTTGTTAATCATCAGATATCACAGAATGATTAGAGGGGTAAAAATTGTGCAGAATGAAGAAAGTCAAAAGCAAAGATGAAAATTCCCAAAAAATTGACTAAGTCTGGAGGAGTTGGGCACCCCAGTTAGTTAGAGGCGCCCAAGTTTTTGAGGCCACAAATCAACTTTTTAGGAGATATCACTCCCTGAAGACCCCTCTCAGAATTAATTGGGCTATCCAACAAGTCCAGCCATCGGTTCATCGGATCCCCGGATCATCCAGAAACAAGAATTCATCAAAAATCAATAAGCAGTGAAAAATTCTTTGGAAGCCATAGACGACCCCGGTAGCCAGGGGCGCCCCACCATTTCAAGTCTCAAATTCAGATTTTAGTGTGTGGCCTCTCGAGAAAGATCTTCTCAGATTTAGACAAGCTACACAGCGCAACAGTCGGCCAGATCATCAGGTCAACCTAGCTCCCGAAATTACGAAATCATCTGAAGGTGAGGAAAACAAGCAAAAATTGAAGAAAGTCAGAAAATGGCTGACACTGGAGATGATGGGCGCCCCAAGTAGCCAAGGGTGCCCAGCTTTTTGGAGGTCAAAATGAAGTTTTTATTAAAGGATGCCTCTAGGATAATCTTCTCAGAATCAGTCAGGCTTCGCGATGGGTCATTCTGCCAGTTCGCAACATTCACCAAGCGTCCAAAAATCAAGCTCAAATTGAAGAATAAAATCAAGCAAAAGTTGAAATTTCAAGAAATTTGACTAAGTTTGCTAGGGAAAAGCGCCCCAAGCTAAGAAGGGCGCCCAAGGCTCAATGCCTTAGAAAACTTTTCAGTTTTCATCATTCAACATCAAAAAGTTTCTACATTCGACGAACTTGCCTCAGGATTGGCTTCAGAGATTTAAAGCTAGAGAATAAAGTGTTTTTATCCTCAAAAACCTATTTTAAGAAGGCCTTTGCAATCATTATTCACTTTTTGCAGGTTGGAGTTTAGAGGAGGAGACATATAATTTTCTTCAAGTCAAGATTCAAAGGCTAAAACGTGGTGCTTTTTCAGAGTTCTTCATATTTTCCAAATCAACTCACGCAAAGGCTCGCTTTTTCATGCTTCGAATTTCTAAGGCATCACTTTTCAGAGGAAGGGGGTCAATATTTTCCAATTTCAATGATCTAGGTCAGCTTGGTTTTGAATTCTTTACAACTTTGAAAAAATTGTTTTTTTCACACGTCCAAGAAATCTTTAGTATTTTCTGAATCTGATCATCCGGGTCCTTCTCAAACGTAATTCTCGACAAAACCCAACTCTCAGCTTTTTCAGGAAAATCCTAAAAATTGAGGGTTTGCTGATTTTTCGACCAGCCATCAACATTTTTCAAAATGGATGATCTGGGTCTCTTTGCAACGAGATTCTACGCAAAACCCATATCTCCGATTATTTTTGAAAAATTTGTCATTTCGAAGAAGAAAAATTAGAAAGCTATTTTTAGTCTTTGTGCGGAGCTTGTCGAAGTATAGTCAAGTTTACAGTCACAAGTTTTTTAGCATAGAGTACTATCCCATCTGTAATATTCCTTGCTACTTCTGATCTAGATTTTTTCTTTTCAAGGAATATCTTAAGGGTTACCAAAATGCAAACAAAGATCTTGGTTACTAAGACCTTCAAACACTTTAGGATTTTTCACCTTAAGGAGAAGGAATAGACCAAAATGTCAATATTCACACTTCTTAAACCACTCCAGAAAATCCCCTTCAAATCTGGCCTAAGTTTGCCTCAAGGAATATTTTCAAACACTTCTTATGCAACCTCTTAACTTGCTGGTCTGTGGTTTCAGTCTGGTATGTTGACTTGAAGATGATGATAAAATGCTCCAAACACTTATAAATCAATGCTACAATGACTAAACTATAATCTAAATGCAAGAATGACTCTTTTTGATCTTTTACAATGCACATATATGACTTCTATATGCAAACTAATCACCTACAGCCAAGTGACATTTCGTCATACAATTGGCATGCATACAAAAGGCTGAGTACAAATGGTATTAAAATGCTCAATGACATCAATATATATAACCAGCAAATTATATCTCCTTGATTGAATTGATTTGCTTAATACAATTGCTCATACAATGTAGCCAAGACTCTTGGCATTACAATATTTCCAAATTTATGACAATGCTGGTAATATATGCACCTACAGCAGCAGATATATCTATACTAAATGCAATCCTAAATCTGACCTCAATGTTCATCTACAACAACATACCCAAAACAACTAATGCTAAAGATTGCTGATTAAGACAGCAAGTAAACTATGATGAAATGCTGAAGTTCGTACAATGGTATCAATGAATGAAACTTGGAAATGCAATGGCTGCCTGTACAAACAAGTTCGATTCTCCTTGTGCAAGGCAGATTTGACTCCTTTGATGTAGCGCCCAGCTTCTTAGCCGACCGGCAATGCTTCATGAATTTTCTTGGAATTTATTGCAGTCTTAAACATGAAATTTCCCCTCTCAAATCAGCCGCCCCTGTTCTATAATCAGTCTTCAGATATAAATAAATGGCAGCCTTCAACTTCATTCAAAATGCATGGAAATTCATTGTTTGAACTCCCACAATGGTGCGCCCAAACTCCTTGTGAAAATCGATGCAAAGAGAGACCCCTATGGTCAAAATCTTGGCTCTTTGAAGACTGAATAATGACTGATCAGAAATGAATAAGATGCAAATTCGACCTCCTTAGATGCCAACTTTGATGAAGACCCGAATACAAAATGTCTCCTCAATTATCTCCAATCGAACTATTGCAAAATTGGCCTTTGGCCACTAATTTTGCCCAATTGAGATGACTGATGTATCACCTCCACAATTTGCAACCCTTCAGAAGATATTTCACTTCCTTAGTTATGCTATCAAAGGAAGTTTTCGTTTCCAATGATCAAAGATGAACTTTGCAGAAACCCTTGGCTCCACAAGAGAAATTATCAAATATCAATATCAAATCTGGATGATCAAGAATGAGCCCATGAAATCCTTTTATACTTTTCTTGGGAGAGCTCACACACTTCCCTTGTCAATGTGGGATAAAATATATACTTCAATTTTATTTTATTTTAGTGACTTTATAATATAATATTTTATTTTAGTCACTTTATTAAATTAATTAACTATAAGGTCATTTTATAATATTTATTTAATTAATAACCTTATAAATAATTAATTTAATTATTTATCTCCCTTGTTACTCCAATTCCACTGAATCCAGGAATCCAACAACTACAAGCAATATCAGACAAAAACGGGGACATTACACCATCAAATTCAAAAACAAGCCGGTGTTGTGTCAAGATTTTCATCGTACAATACTCTTCTATTGAAAAATCAAGAGAAGTGTCAGAAGTATAAAAGTTGCTGAAGAAATGGAGGAATGCCAGAAGATGGTCACAAAAAAAAAGGATATGTTGAAGCAGGATGATATATTTGTAAGAGGTCATTACCCCAGTTGCAAAGCCACTGAAATTAGCAAGATTTGATAAAGTAGCTGAAGATGTCAAGAATTTTCTAAGTTTGATTGCAAAAGGCAAAGAAATCCTAGAAAAGCGGAATATCGCTATAAATAGTATCAATGCACCTGATAAAGAGGCAGTTCCTAGCTTTTTGGCGGATGTGATCGAGATTTAAAGCAACAATCTTCTAGAAGCTTTCTTTCTATTCTCATCTCAATTCTTATCCATTCTTTGAAGAAGAAGGATATCAAGTTGTAATAGTTGGTACTTTCCTTTTTTTAAGGTTTTCATAGGTTGTTAGATAGTTATCTTGTTTTAGTTTTAGAAATAAAGCTTGCATGTTGGCAAGTCTTAGTTGTAAACGCAAGGAGATTTTAGGGTTCCCTACTCCTCTGCTTGTGTATAAATAAGGGTAGCCTTGCCCATTTTTCTTTAATGATGCTCGTGATAACAAAAGGCTGAGCCTATTAGTGCCTTCTAATTGTTATTCAGTGTTGTTCAAGAACAGTTAGTGTGATAGCAAATTGTTGAGCCTATTTTGCCTACAAGTTGTTGTTCAGTTTCGTGTTCACTTAGTGTTAAGAGCAAGCTTGAATGCCTCCTTTAGCTGCAAGTTACTGTTCAATCCATGTGTCTTGTGTTAATGTGCTCTGGTTGATCGCAAAACTGTAAGCCTATTCTGCTACAATCCTGCTGTCCCAGAAGTGTAATCTTTTGTTCTTGAGATTTGAGAAAATAAAGTCTTGTGCCTGCTTTGCTGCCTTGATATAATGTCTCAGATTTCCGTCTTATATGTTATGCTTATATGATCTTTATTTCAGCTTGCATTGAAGTTTTAGTAGATGTGCGTTGGGATAAAGTTTGTTTAAGTATTTTTGTCAGAGATTCATTAATTGTTTATTTCTAACTCTCATGCTCTACATTTACTTGAGTAGTTAGAAACGTCATTACCGTAGGTTTAGTCGTAGTTGAACTTCTAAAAGAGAAAACCTCAGCTACGACGCTTGAGTTTTTTAACCTTGTGCTCCTAATTGAACAAAAATATAGGCAAATTAGTTTTAATTTACTTTCTTAAGCAACATCAGCAAAGAGGGAGCTTCCCCTCCTAATTCGAATAGAAGTTTATCTGTGCTTAGCTATCCGTTTCTAATTCACATACCAAAGGTACGAATTGAAATGCCAACATTTGTATTGTATTTTATAGTATTATATTTCATGATTGATCAATTAAATTATGATAGTGATAAATATTAAAGATAGTTAGCTAAGACTCTAAGTTGTCAAGTTTTGTCTCCACTCCCAAACCCCTTCATTGTAATCAAATTTATTATATGACAAAAGATCCAATAAGTAGTGGGGGTTTGGGAGTGGTTTGGGAATGGAGATTCCAATGGGATCAAGGGGCCTTTGAAGCCATACAAACCTTCATGGCACATGCCATTTTCACAATTTTATCACTTATGTGAGAAATTAGGTATTTGGCACCTTTTTGTTTATAAAAATGTGAATACATGTCTAGTGAGTTCTTGGCTTAGAATCACCAATTTTCTAGCAAGTACTCGCCAAGAAAAGGTGAGTACTTGGTAGAAACTCGATGAGTTTTCTTGCAAGTAACTCGTTTGTGCAAAAAATCGGTGAGTACTTGCTGACTCTGCCAACTATGGCACTAATAACATCCTAGGCGAGGAGGGAAGTACACAACCACCTTGTACAAGATGGAACATGGCATGGTGAAGTATTTGCATGCATTGTCATTGCCACACAAATCAGATTGTGTGCTTAATGTCCACTTGAGGCAGGCATTATGGTGAGAATGCAACACAATGAGGAAGTTCCAAAAATTTTACATAGTTTGTGTAGTTAGAAATAATCAATGTTAGAGAGCAATAGGAAGATAGGAAATATATGAGTGAGTTGTTCATGCTTGTAATTTTTTTTTAACATTAAAACTTCGAAGATGTGCATTTCAAACCTCACCTTGAGGTTTCCAAGATAAAACAATGTCTTTGTATGGTGTCATTTTCTTCTGTTCATACTTGTAATTATTTTTAGTGTCAAATCTTGCAAGATGTGCATTTGCTATTTCCAACTAATTTTTATTACCTTGAGGTTTCCAAGATAAAATTGTGTATCTCTATGGTGTGATTTGCTTCTGTTCACACTTGTTTATTATGTATAAATCATCCTTTCACACTTTGAATGTGCACTCTAACTTGTTGGCGTTTCAAAGCGCACCTCTAGAATGCGGTTTGGAAACGAACAACTATGTGCAGTAACCTTCTCTTCAAATTCGTAGGGGAAGCTCCCTCTTTAGCTGAGTTTGCATAAAAGAACGTAAACTAAAGCTAATTTGCCTATATTTTTGATTCAACTGCGAGAACACTAGGTTATAGAACTCTTAACGTTGCAGCTGAGGTTTTTCTCTTTAATAAAACTATCAACTACAACTAACTTACACTAATGACATTTCTAGCCTCTCAAGTAAACACAGAGCAAGATTGTTAGAAATGAACAAGATTGATTCTCTGACACAAATACTTAGATACAAATTTTCCAACATACATCTACTGAATTTCAATGCAAACTAAAAAGGAGATCATATAAGCATAACACAATAAACGGAAATCTGAGACTTTATATTGGGGCAGCAAAGCACGCCCAAGACTTTATTTCCTCAAACTTCGGGCACAAGAGATTACAATTTTGGGACAACAAGTTGTAGCAAAATACATGCAACTTGCGATCAAACCAGATCAACACTTATCACAAGACACATGCAGTGAACAAGGATTTGTAGCTAAAAGAGGCATGCAAACTTGCTCTTTGTTGTACCCAAACCAATTTTTTTGCTTCATTAAGGCATTTTGCTTAAACTGGTCTAAACCTTGTAAAAGTGGGGTCAAAACTCAGTTTTTGGGAAAATGAAGTATGGGCTTTTGGTCAGTGTGATGCCAGGAAGATACTGGCAAAATTTGAAAATTAGGGTTTTCGGACCCTGTTTTTATGTCAAAACCCTAAAAAATAGGAACTTGTTAGAATTGGCTAAATTAATTTTGATGGGCTTATTTCACATCACAATCACAATGGTGAAATCGGTTTCAGTTAAAAGTCGGTTTAGGCCTGGTGGGTAGTTTTCACTTTTTTAGGAGAAAAGTTAAGACCTCCGAGGTTGTCAATGGCAGTTGGCCAGTACTAGGTGTCAAAATCTAAGTCTGAAACTCAAAGTAGAACGTTCTACGATGAAATATGTTGAAAAAGATGCCTCTTGACGGAGGGGATTTTTCAGATGGGCAAAAAGTGCTAAAATCACTATGTAGCGTGGGAGACGCTTGCGCAATCAATGTGCAAATCAACTTTACGCGTTCGTACATGTGAAAATAGTGAGATGCAGTCATATACACATGTCTGCAGTGGTGATATCTCGAGATGGTCAACCTCAGTAGCTGATGTTGTGTGCACAAAGTGGTAAAAATGGATGAAAATCATGAAGTTCAGAGAAAATCTGCGCCCCTGTAGCCCAGGGGCGCCCTTCCATTTGAAGGTCAAGATTCAGCTGTTTTGGATTGTGAATACATTCATTCTCTCCTATTTTCTGTCAACTTTTCGACTAGCTATGGAGCAAGTTCATCTGAAATGCGAAACTTCGGCAAACGAAGGTGGAAGCAGAGGTTACAAAGAGTGTATACATCATGGAGATAGTCAAAGAATGCAGATGTGCGCCCCTGTAGCCCAGGGGCGCCCTTCTTTTTAAAGGCCAAGATCCGAATGCATAAGCTCATCGATGGATTCAGTCTCTTCAGGATCAGTCTGTCTTTCCAACGAGCTATCAAGCATAGGCATATATAGTGCAGAACTCTGGTTATCAGTGTCGGACACTGAGACTGCACGCATGATGCATGTCACAAGGAATTGCCAGTTGATGGTTTGAGTGCCCCTGTAGCTCAGGGCCGCCCTTGAATATGTTTACCCAGATGAATGAAATTGTAGTTGAGGTCTTCTTGAGATCTTTTCTAGCTCAGTCCAGCTTTGCAACGCAGCAGTTTGCGAGATGATCTGACATTCTGAGTAATCGTGACAAAAGTTTTACCAAGCATGTAAAACAAAGGATGGTGAAACGTAGCTACACATAGCTGCACATCTGTAGGCTAAAGGCGCTCAACCTTTAGGCCTGCTAGATGGGGTTATTGCTTTTGCACTCTTCACAAGACTTGTGTGCAATTACTCCAGCTATCCAACGAGTTCAACCGTCAGCCTCCGGGATTTGGCAAACACTCGTACGTGCGAAGTCAAGATGGTTATGCTGAAAAGTGAAAGTAACTGGAGACAACCAAAAAATGGCTATGGCGAGTACCAATCTCCTTGAAAAAGGCGCCCTTCTCTTTGAGGCCCTAGAAGTAGTTTTCTGGCTTCGTCGACTCCAGAGACATCTCTTGTAAGTTGACTCAACTGTCTAGAGAGACAGATGGCACGCAAATCGAAGCATTCCAACTCTCGGTATCAGGGGTCAAAGTATGGTGTTCAGATGAAAGTCACACTTTTGTCAAAAAGGTTTTTGTGCCTTCACAAGCCAAGGGTGCCCATCTTTTTGGAGTTCCTGATACAGTTTTCAGATACCTTATATACAGTCATTGGCTGTAGAGTACTTCCAGTCACGTAATGAATCTACTATTCAGTCAGTAGGGTTCATCATTCATTGTGAGTGGCAGTATGAAGCGTCAGAAGGCAATATAGAGAAATGGCTGTCTGGAATCAGTGCATCAATTTAATCAAAGGTGCCTACTTTTCCAAGGTGTTAGATGTTGATTTTAGCAGCTGTAGCTCCCAACAGACATTTCATCCTTGTCATGCAGGCTTCGCAGAGGATATCTCAGATCAGTCGTAGGTTCACTCATTCACCCGGAAATCAGAGATGAACATGGCCAGATGTAACTTTGCAGTTAGCTATAAAGTAGGAGATACTCAAAAATCTCATAACTCTTGCAAATGGACGCCTAGAAGGTCAAATTTGGACTTTCTAGAATTAGTGAAGTTTGTCGAGCACATCTAGATGCTATTTTTGGCAAAATGATTAAAATAATATTTTTGCATGCAGACCATTAAAAATGACGAATTTCTTCAAGAGATAAATATGGCGCCTCTTTTTAATTTGCATGTTTTAAATTAAATGTTATTTTTAGTCTGAGACTCAGAGTCAGTGGCAGTTCATCTAGTGAGAGGCCAATCGAATTCTTTCAGAATTAGGGTTTCAGCATGCATGCATGATGGTACGACTTTGTTTACTTAACCAAGTGTGGCGCCTTTTCTCATTCACACAGCTTTCAGAATTCAAATTTCTTCAAGAGATTGGCAAATTTTCATCAAACAAAAGAGTTCGAAGGTGACAAAAACATTCTTTTGTAGGTACAGTTTCAAATTCAACATCAGATTCAAGGCAGAGTGGTGATTTTGAAAGAAGACAAAAATAATAAAAAACGCCTTTCTTCTCTTCTAGATTTTTTCAATTTTTTCGTCTAGATTCTCTCACATGTTCGAAGAATTGGCAAATTTTGGCAAAAGAAATAACTGGATTGATTCAGAATGATCTCCTCGGCAAAACCCACGTTCTAGAATTTTTCAGGAAAATTTGTTCTAGAACATCAGTTCTCGAAGCTTTAATTTTCTCAACCGAAATTCCTTTGCATGGCTGAGTAGAGGTCGAATTTTTACATTTCTGACGTTCTGGGTTGTCTTAGAATCACTTTCTAGACAAAACCCATATCTCAAAATTTTCCGTAAAAATTTACTTCCGACGAGCTATTTTTAGCCTCAGCAGGCTATTTTTAGCTTTCCAGAAAAGTCGTCAGAATATAGCAATGTTCACAGTCAACAGGCGAGTTTTTCAAAATGCAATTCACACAGCTCGATTTCAAGACCAAGTCAGTTTTGACTCATGACTTCATCGGAATAGTTGATTTGAATCTACATAAGGTGCTTCCTGAAGCAGCTTTGGATCCACTCAAGATCAGAGATTCGATAATCAAGAACATTCAGCAGTCCGAGTTACTTGAGGCCGCTTCCATACCTATCTCAGTTCATTGCGTAGAGTTTGTAATGTTTTGCATTAAGCATTACAACTCCGTTGCACGAGAGATACAGTCAATAGATGGGCGTGTCATATGCAGTCTCAAACCCCTTGACATCGAGCGAAGTCTAGGTATTCCTCAACATCCAGATGGGTTGGTCATTTCCATGAATCAGAGCAAGCAAGCATTCAATGCTGAATTGGATAAGTGTCAACGATGACAGAGAGGTGGCTAAAACAGAAAAAGACCAAGTTGCCAAACAACATAGGTCGTGGCGAGTTCAAGGATGAGTATGTTATTCTAATTACACTGCTTAATCATGTCTCAGGTCATGCAGATGCAAACAAATTTCACCCATGGATGTACTATCATTGATCGAATCATCTCTGGGCAAGAGAATTATGATTGGGCATCCTTCATCAGCGATGCTATTCACGAGCAAATCACCGGTTTCCTAGTTGCACACCAGTTTCATATGTGTTCCTATCTTGTGTACTTGATCGCTTATCAGGGTCAGTTTAACGGGTTGAACACGATGGGCATCCTCAATGCACAAAAGGTTTATCGTTACTATGATCAGCTCGAGTTCACGAAGGCTGAAAGTCATTTTAAACATGTGCAGGAGGCTTTCTTAACGTATACAGTGAGAAACTTGGACCGGGAGTTGCACATTCGTATCTCAACAGTTGCTAGAACAACAATGGAAGGTTGGGTAGACTGGTACATTCAGCTCCCTACATACACCTATATCCGTGTCTATGGATATATAGGAAATCCAGCTATGTTACCACGTTATCCTTTGGATAAGACAGTGTTCATGGAGTTTCTGAGGGAGTTGTATGAGGTTCACAAACGTTTGCGCCACAAGCGTAAACAAGTTGCCAACTTTCCTTTGCAATTCGAGATATATTGGTGCAAGACAACAGTTGATGCTAAAGCTGCAGGGCAAGAGTTGGAGAATCGCAAACTCAAGTACCTGGTTGACACACGTACCTATGATCCTTGGGGTCATTACGCAACACGCCTTGGTAGTCGCTCTTATCACAAACTTACACTGGAGGATTACTGGGTGAATTGCGAGGATGACTTTGAAGTGCATAGACGTAGCTATAGCAGGTTCTCTCTTCCGCAGATATCTATCTTCCTGGCATAAGAGGTGGAAGGATTGTCAGAAGATGAGGGAGATGCACTTCCTCAGTTTTACAAAGAGCAGGTTGATGGACAACCACTGCCGTTAGTGAATTGGTATGCCAAAGAATTCTCATCGGTGAAGGAGAGATCGAGCAGGGTCATCCAGAATAGTATGCTTTATCTAGAAAGCAAAAGGATTAGAAAGGTATCCATGCCTAGAGTAGATGCGCCACCAGTAGGAGTTGTACTACCCTCATCAAAACCCAAGCAGAAGAAAAGGAGTAATCCTCCTAGAAAGAATCCAACGCCTAGTAACTCAAAGGGAAATGCACTTGTTGCTATTCCACATGTAGAGCTTGTCAGAAAAGTTGTTCAGATTTCACCACAGCCTGAGGTTCAACCACATTTGCCGTCACCGACACCAGAGTAGCCTCCAGTTCCAATTCACATTGATTTGGACGTGGATTCACCTCCTCGCAGTAACACCTCTACACATTCATTTTCATCAGATCCTCCTATGACTAGTAGAGATCATTCTAGTGGGATTAGTCGAGATTCGTCTTGGCTTGAGAGTCAGCTGGGAAGGTAGAGGAGACAACCATCTTATGTTCTTGATCATTCAAATTTCGATCATGACCATCAAGATGCGCCTGACAAAAGGATCAAGAAACAGGTCCACATTGAGAGGAATGCAGGTAAGGAGATCATTGTTGAGACCGCTGCACCTCCAGAGGATAAGAGTCTGGACGAGATGGAAGCTCAAGACTTCGAAGCGATCACGGTGAACTTCGGTAGAAGTACTCACCAGACAGACATTGACCTCCTATAGGTTGCTACAGATAGTGCAAGGGATAGAATGGTGAAGGATGGAGAAGATAAATCAGCCCTCAAGGCTGAAATACAGTAGCTTCACCAGTATATTTCTAGCCTGGTACATAGGACAGGGGATGTTGTTACCGCACTTCCACTTGTGTTAGAACCACCAGCAGAACAGGGTCAGCTTGATCACTTGGTTGCATATGGCAAGTGGTTAGATGAGTGGGAGGAGGAGTTTGTTGCTAGAGGCCGCCTTGTACTCTCAGAGTTATACTAGTTGCGGTACAATGCACGAGTGTTTCGCCTAGAACTTCAAGATGAGGAGCGTGACTTGGCTACTAGTAGACCCAGGGATGAGATCCTGATTGCTAACCTAGGGTTGTCATTTGACTCATTCACAGATGCAGAAGATAAGGAAGATGTCTATGTTTGGAGACCACAGTTGATCTTCAAGGCTAAGATAGAAGAAACGATAGCATCAGAGTTGGTTGAGAGTAGAGAGCATGTTACCAGTGCACTCCGCTATGTGAGAAAATTTGTGTCTCAATTACCATGCTAGTATCAGCATGTGGGTGGTGACGATGTCGAGCTTGTTGATGTTCAGTCAGAGCTCCAAGCACTTATTCACAGTATTTTCAGTGGTGAGACCATTGGCTGTAAGATGAATCAGCTTACAGTCATGTCAACATTTTTTGACAAGGCAATCAAGAGTAAAGGCGAGTTTCAGTGTCAGATAACTAATGGAGAGGACATGCTGCATAGACATGGGATTCTTTGCCAGAGCTTCAGTTCCCCAGAAGGTGATGTAGTCAATAACCTCGTGGATGGGTTGATTGCTCGAGATCAAGGCCAGTAGACTTCAGTTCCAACTTTCCGAGATAGACTTCATGCACGACAGTTAACTTGATGCTTCTTTCCAAGTTAACTCGTTGTTTCACATCTCATGAAGGTCTATCTTGGAAACATCTACATTCACTTGGGGCTTCTTTTTTAGGGTTTACGTTAACTGATGGTAGTATTCCAGTTAACTTGCTTTCAATAAGGACGTGCATGCTTGCACATTGTCCACTTAGATTAAATGTTTCGGTTAACTGATGGTAGGTTGCCAGTTAACTGTATAGTTTCCATTATTAGGGTTTAGAAATAAAATCTTGCATGCATTGCAGGACTGTAGTTGACTCAAGGTGATTTTAGGGTTGCCTACACCTTGATGTCTATAAATAAGAGCATTCAACTCATTTGTAATTAACTTTTGCATGCAATAGCAATATATGTTGAGCCTACCTTGCCTGTAATATTGTTGTTCTGTATCTGTTCTTGAGTGATTGCTGTTATAATAAATAGATGAGCCCACCTTGCCTTCATATTATTATCATGGTGTTTATTCAATCTTAGTTAAATGGGGTTGCTGTTTTGATCGTTATTGCATGCGTGTTTTGTCTATACAATACATTGTCCTAGTTGCTTACCTTATGTTTTGTTTATAATAAGCCTATTTAGGATAGCAGATAGTTAAGCCCACCTTGCCTTCATGCTGTGAATCTTTACTCAAAGCTTATCGTTTGATGTGTGTGATAGTAAACTCATTCAGCCAAGCAAATAGTTGAGCCTAGCTTGCCTTCATGTTGTGGAGTTGTACCCGGTTACCATATATTCGTTTGTTTTAATAAGCTTCTTCCCGAATAAGCAAATAGCTGAGCCCACCTTGCCTTCATGTTGCGAACCCGCACCTAAGGTTTATCATGTAACACATTCCTGCTCCATTTCCTCACGCTCTGTTTTCTTGAGGAAACTGGATAGATTTAAGGAAGTTAGCTTAGTTGTAGTTAAATGATCTGCGAAACCAGAAAATCCTTAGCTGCAACGTTCTAGGTTTTCTTAACCTTGTGCCTCTTCCAGCTGAGAACAAAAAGATAGGATTTAGTTTACTTTTCTTTTCCATGCATTCCAGCACAATGAGGGAGCTTCCCCTCCTAATTTGAAGAGCACTCATTACGCAGTGTGCATAGCTGTCCGTACAAACTTACACTCCAGAGGTGTTTGTTCTTACGCCAACACTCTTAACACAATGTAAACTGAAAGTAATCGATAACAAGATTCAAGGCATAGGCTCAACAATTTTTTATCACAAGCACGGTTGTTGAACTGGAGATTTGATAGAATCTATTTTCATCAAGCCGGAAGTAATCATATTATCCTCCAACTCAATGGCTTATTCTTGCGCATCTGTCAATTTTGTATGTCTTGTCGTCTTGAGGAAGAAGGCTATCTCTGATGGAAGAGCATTTATGAAGTAGCTCATCAAAATCTTCGATGATGGATTAAGTGTAGAAGAAAGTCGTGTAACAAGACGATTAAATCTTGCTACAAATTCCCTCATATGCTCATTGTGCTCCAACTTTCAATTTGCAAGTCGATCAAACAACCAATGACTGTCTTCAGCAGGCTTGAATCTCGCGAAAAATTTCTCGCTCATAGTTGCCCAACTTGTGATAATGACTGGCTCCAGGTGATTGAACCAATCAGCAACATTCCCAACAAGAGTCTCCACAAAGAGACGTACTGCAATGTCTTCATGTGCCACGTGCAAAACACCGCAAGCCGTTGAGAAGGCTGAAATATGATCATCAGGATGTTGAGTTCCATCGTCGTGAAACCGTGAAAAATGCTTCCTTGACCCTTCAAGGAATTCATGATGTTCCTGCAAAGCCAAAGGTCCAATGATGTTACCCCAAGGTAATGGGGGTGGATGTCTCAGATTCCTGCCAGCATTATTGTTGTTATCACCCATTGCTTCTAGCTGGACCATGCAATAGGGTGCCAGATGGTCATTCTCGTGTCATAAAGCGTAAGCTTTCTTCAAGTTCAATGCCTCGTGCCCCACGGTGGGCGCCAAAAAACTGTTGGCGTTTCAAATCGCACCTTTGAAATGTAGTTTGGAAATAGACAACTATGTGTACTAACCTGCTCTTCAAATTCGAAGGGGAAGCTCCCTCTTTTGCTGAGTTTGCATAAAGAAAGTAAACTAATGCTAATTTGCCTATCTTTTTGATTCAGCTACGAGAACACAAGGTTATAGAACTCTAAATGTTGCAACTGAGGTTTTCCCTTTAATGAAACTTATCAACTACAACTAACTTATGCTAATGACGTTTCTAGCCTCTCAAGTAAACACAGAGAAAGAGAGTTAGAAATGGACAAGATTGATTCTCTGACATAGATACTTAGATAAACTTTTTCCAACATACACCTACTAAATTTCAATGCGAGCTGAAAAGGAGATCATATAAGCATTATACAATAAACAGAAATGTGAGACTTTATATCGGGGCAGCAAAAGCATGCTCAAGACTTTATTTTCTCAAACTTCAGGCACAAGAGATTACAATTTTGGAACAATAAGTTGTAGCAAAATACATGCAACATGCGATCAAACTAGATCAACACTTAACACAAGACACATGTATTGAACAAGGATTTGCAGCTAAAAGAGGCATGCAAACTTGCCCTTAACACAAAGTGAACTGAAACTAATCGATAACAAACATGAAGGCATAGGCTTGGCAATTTTGTTATCACAAGCACGGTTCCCAAAAAATGGGCAAGGCTGCCCTTATTTATAACTAAGTAGAGGAGTAGGGAACCCTAAAATCTCCTTGCTTTTACAACTAATACTTGCCAACATGCAAACTTTATTTCTAAATGTAAAAGAAGATAAACATATAACACCTATGAAAACCTAAAAACAAGGAAAGCGCCAACTATTACAACTTGATATCCTTCTTCTTCAAAGAATGGATAAGAATTGAGACAAGAATAGAAATAAAGCTTGAAGGAAGCTTCTAGAAGATCGTTGCTTTAAATCTCGATCACATCCGCCAAAAAGATGATTTGTTTCCCGATTTCGAGTGGGGAGCGCTGCTGAAAATAGAATGTTGATCTGCCTTAAAAGAGCAATTTCTCCAAAAAAGTTGGGACTTGGGTTTTGTAGAAAATCATGTTCCAGAGGAATCCAGATGCTCAGAAACTGAAAAAGCTAAATCCATCCTAAAAAAGCAGTTTCTAGAAGAGGGAAAAATTTCTCAATGTTCAAAAGGATGAAAAACGAGAGAGACCCATGTGATCATAAATGGAAAAAGTTGAATGGCTGTTTTGAAAAAACAACACCCTAGAAGTTTGGAGCATGAAAAAGCGTTCCTCCTTGCTTGTTGATCTTGGAAACACGAAGAACACCGAAAAAGCACGTCATTTGGGTCTTCAAATCTTCGTTGAGGAAAAAGAGAAAATCTTCTTGCTCTAGACTCCAACCTGCAAAAATAAATAATGAAGACAAAATCTCTCTTAAATAAGTTGAGGCTTTAGAAAATCTGCTTTTATTTGCTTTAAATCCTTTGGAGCCTTTTTCGGATAGGTTCATTGAATTTAGACGTCGTTTGAATGCCGAATGATGAAAACTTTGAAAATTTTCCTAAGGCATTGAGCCTTGGGCGCCATTCTCCCCCTGGGGCACTTTTCCTCTCCATACTTAGCCAATTTTCTTGAAATTTCATTTCTTTCTTGATTTTTAACCTCTGTTTGATCTTTGATTTCTGAGTGCTCAGTGAATCCTGTGTAATGACGGAGGATCTCAGCGCGGAGTTGGAGTAAATCTGACGAAGTTGTCTTGGAGGCAATTTTTCATAAAAGCTTCATCTGACCCCTCAAAATGTTGGGCACCTATCTCCTATAGAGGCACCCATGATCACCAGTGTTAAGTCATTTTTCTCAAAATTTCAACTTTCTGTGTTTTCTTGATCTTCTGATGAATTCTCAATTTTGGGAGCTAAATTGATCAGATCAGATAGCTGATTGCTTCGTTGGATAGCTTGGCAGAACATGACGAGATGATCCTAGAGACTGCAATTGCTGAAACTGCCATCTGAAGCCTCAAAACCCTAGGCGTCTATCTTCTCTAGGGGCGCCCATTTTCACCAAACTTAAACCATTTTTTCACGTGTTTTAAGGTTTCAAGCTTATCTCCTCTCTTTCAGATGATCTGGCCATTTCAGATGATTCGGAGCTCTAATAGACTGATGGTTGGGCTTGTTGGATAGCTTGAATTATTTCAGGAGGGGTCTTCTGGGAGTAACATCATCTGAAAGCTGAGTTTAGGGCCCCAAAAGCTTGGGCACCTATCTCCTCCAAGGGTGCCCATCTTTACCAGAGTTAGTCAATTTTGGGGAATTTTCATCTTTGCTTTTGACTTTCTTCATTCTACACAATTTTATCCCTCTGATCATTCTGTGATATCTGATGATTAACAAATCTAACGAGCTTGTCGTTGAATCCATTGCAGAGCTGGACTGAATCTGAAGAAGAGTTGTTGGGGACTGCAAACCCTAATTTTATCTTTTGAGCACTCAAATCCTTGGGCGCCCTTGATTGCTTGGGGCGCCCAACACCCCCAGACATTCATTTTTATGAGATTTTTAACCTTTCCAGTTTGCTACTTTTCAAGACTTCTTCGTTTGATATGAGATTCTAGTTGACTGAATGATCAGATGATCTTGCTGGTGGATTCACTACGGAGCTGGGAGGATTCTGAGAAACAATGGTCTGGAGGCATAAACCCTAACTCTGACATTTGGTGCCTTGAAAAGTTGGGCGCCTATCTCCCTCAGGGGCGCCCATGACTGGCAAAGTTAGTTTTTATTTTGCAATTTTCAACTTCTCCCTTCATTTGACATGCTTGCCTTTGCTTTGGCTGCCGGAGATGAAATTTTTCTAAGGTATGAAGCTTTAGGCACCTAGACTGAGCTAGGGCACCTGGAGTCTCCAATTTTAGCCAAAATTTCTCATTTTTCAATTTTGACAGCCTCCCTTCTTCGTTCCTCGTTCTTCATGCACACTCGTCATTAGTAGCTTCTGTTCAGTGTTTGGATGTTTGTTTTTGACACTTGGCAGCTGACCGACCTTCATTGATGACCTTGGTGCTCCTGAAAAAGCTTCTGAAACGCAGAATAGACCAACTAGTGCAAAATTGATTCTTTTGTGATTTTGACTGCACTAGCCTGATGAGGAAGTATTTTAAACCAATCAAGATCAGTCTCAACCCTAGAAGCCAAACTTTCTATTTTTAGAAATTTTTGCTAGTATCCGTTTCAAAAGAAACCCATAAAAAGTTTCTATTTTTAAAAAATTGCTAAAAATAGAAATTTTCCTGAAATTTAGGGTTGAAAAACTGAAATCAGGGTTTTGTTGATATGGTCGTTTTAAGCCGACCCAGATCGTCAGATTTTAAAAATTTCAAGTTTTCACCCCTCATGCAAGACATGTAAAACCCCAATTTTGAACATTTTCGACAATTTTAACAAGACTTTGACTCATTTCTTCAAAATGCCTAAGCGTAGCAAAAAATTTAATTTGGGGTACAACATAACTCAAATTCAATTCTACTATGATGTGGATGGAAATTGAAGTAGCATAGCACAGGTGAAAATTATTTTTTGTAGGCATAATCTTGTAGAAAATTATGGATCAAAAACAATTTAAAGACAAAAACCAGAGACAAAAAATGACAATTTCAAGCTAGAAATCAGAGATGAATTTGAGCCAAAGGCAGGAGAAAAACGACATCATGATAACATTACCTTGACATCATCCATAACATTACTTACAGTTGTATTTGTGACATCATAATTTATAATTATGGACAGGCAAACTCTAGACTGAAAGACAGTCTAGTCACTAGTGAACTGGACTCTTGAGTTGGATAAGCGTTTGTTTTTTCTACAGGGCTCACTGTTGTAGAAAGACTGAAACCTAGATAGAGGTGGTTGTGTCAAAGGCATGACCTTAATTTTATTGAAAGGTTCATAAACAGCTGATGATACTCAAAAATATGAGCAAGGGCACCAATGTGTCTTTATAAATTGCCTGTAGAGTGAGAGAGGATGACATCATTGGAAAAGAGTACTATAGGGACGGAGACATGATGTAGCATAAAACCTGCATTAACTTGAGTATGTTGCCAAAAAAATGCTGAACGTTAAGAATATAGATACCAAACAGAGTTGGCCAGAGAGGAAAATCCTGCTTGATTATGGTGGTGCACTTAATAAATTCGGAAAGGCCACAGGGATTCCAGAATCAGCTGATAACTGTCTCTTAGAGCCTAGTGATGGCAGTAATGAAAGAATCTGAAATAACAATATCACTTAGCTTTTAAGGTATATCTAACTTGATCCCATTATCAGGGGCTATTAACATCTTTTGTTCATATATGATTATTGATTTAAACTCAGTTTCCTATATTTCTTTATATGACATGTGAAACAAACAGTACATTAGCAGTTCCTTTTCTTGAGACAGAATTTGGGGTTCCCTATTTTTTTTGATTTATTAGCAAGCTTAACATTATTGCTTTGCAGACGTCAATTATGATACAATGGCTCCTCGTTAAAATAAATCAAATTGCTTGTTATCTTATTTTGACTATACAAATCATTTGAAAGGAGAATATTATCATTCTTTAAATATGTTTATTTGAAGAAAGTAATGACTGTGTTAAAAATTGTCTCTAAAGATTGTTCTGATGGAATATTCCAGACATTTTTCGAGGCCATGCTTGCAGCAGGCGCAGGCATCACTCTTGTTGATTCTGTGGTGAGTAATTGCAACATTCATTAGTGCTCTTAGATTAGTGAGAGAGAAACAATGTCAAATGATTTATTGGTGTTGATGATTGACAGGTGATATTGCTTTCCGTAAACAGGCCTTGGTATTTTAACTAAAATACATATTATACATGTTTTTATTGTTTTTTCCTTGTTATTTCTTTGATTTATTAGTTATTAGTAAAAATTCCCCACATTTTTTCAGTGAATGACTATAATATACTTTATCGCCATGAATTCCCATTTTTGATATACTATATGCAGGTTGCAGCATCAAAAATAAGAAATGATCCTCCTGCAGGTTTTGCCCTTGTCAGACCTCCAGGTCATCATGCTGTACCAAGAGGACCAATGGGTTTTTGTATCTTTGGCAATGTGTCTATAGCAGCTCGTTATGCCCAGCGCATACATGGGCTACAACGTGTATTAATCATTGATTTTGATGTTCATCATGGAAATGGGACAAATGATGCTTTCTATGAGGATCCTGATGTTTGCTTCATCTCAACACATCAGGTATGCATTTTATAAATTTCAAGCGATTTATTGATTTTTATTAATCTTGTTTTTTGTATTTAAGAAATTGTCATTCAAGGGGAAATCCCATATTAGTTGGCTAAATAAGCTCGGGATGATTGTAGGAACTTACATATATTAAATTGTACATGACACTTCAACAACATTGTTCATTTGAAAATTACACGTGGAAGCAAGTACAAAGGTTCTTCATTTTTTTACCTTATAATTTTGGATTAGAAAGGTATGTGATATTTAGGGACAATGTCAGATGTGATTTGCCACAAAAATATGAAGAGAATTTGACAAAGTTTGAAGCTTTAAGGTTTTGAGATGCTTGGAATTTTGATGATTTATTAGTTAATTCATATGTGTGACAAGATGATTGCTTGCATATTGTACCTATGCTTGCAGAGGATAGTACGTACATATATATGGATGCTAATGTGATATAAAACATAAAGTATTTAACAAAGGCTTATGCAAAGGAGGAGAAACATGCTTGATGAAGACATGGCACAAGTGTCACGAAAAAATCTTGTGCCTCTAATTCAAGGCTAAACCAGCATTATATCATTATACCAAAATTCTTGAAGTATTCAAGAAAATGTGCAAGTGCTTGCATTTGAGGTAATGTTCCTAATTGAATAACAAAATATTGAGGAGAAAGAGAGAGATGGATAGTTAACATTTTTCTGCAAATACATATTGCTCAAGTGAGGACACATGAAAGCTTGTGCCTAGGGAAGTTGTATGTATTTGTAATGTCCCAGAAATGACCCATTCAGCCTACTTTATTCCCATAGGCTGATTTTGGGCAATATCAGAGAATAAATTAATTAATTAAATAAAGTTGTCTAATAAAGCAAATTTTACAGACGACTTTGATTAATTTCATAAAGTGACTTAAGTGAATTAAAAAAAGAGAAAACATTAAAAGTCACTTTATAAAGGTGCTTTAATGAAATATTTTAAGTGGGAAATTAAAAAGGTTCATTCGGGAAAATATAAAAGAGAATTTAGGAGCTCATTTGCTCATGATTGCTTATTTTTCTCTATTGTGGAGTTTTGGAGCTTCTTGCAAGAGAAAACCCAAGGACGAGAACCCTAAGGGAAATCAGTTTCAGTGGCAAAATATCCTCCCTAGGTGATTGTAGGTGGAATCATATAGGTTTCACGCTTGGACTAAACTATTGGATAATTTGTGAAGTCTTGCTAGGCAAGACAAATTATCAGTGCATTGTGGAGAATTAATGAGTTGCCAAGAACAATGTATATAGATTTCTTGGTGAGAGAGATTGAAGTCTGAAAGAGTGACTGAATACTAATGATTTTGGAATGATTGTTATTTCTGAAGCTGGTCGCTCACATCAAACACCAAGTTGGGCGTGAGTTACAGGTAGGTCATGGGTGTAGGAGTTCATTGGATGATTTCATGCAAGATCATGTTAAAGATTTGGTGATGAAGGATTTTCCTCTTGTTGCTGTGACCACTTCTCAAGAGCTTTCACAAGACAAATTTATGTCAAGTAGCCATGAAGACCTCCTCGGTGTGCATTGGGCTGCTAATGATGAAATCAGTAACACACCTACTCATGATTTGTCCATTGAAGAAAAGAATGATAAAACATTTAAAGCAGCCAGCCTTGATGATTCTTTATACAATAATAGTGACATGGGTGGCATTGGGTTTGGTTATCAAACTACGCCTTTGAAGAGAGTTGTTTTTGAAGATATCAGTTTAAGTGAGTTGGGAGGTGACTTGTTCAAAGAGTCAACACTCCAAGAAGGGTACGAAGAGCACCTTCTTGTTGATCAAAACAATCAATCTCCTAGCATTTGGGATCCAGGTGTGAAGGTATTTAGTGATGACAAAGAAACGGTGTGGGATGAGTTCCCCTTTGATCCTAATGAAGCTAAAATTTTTGATTGCTTTGCAAGCTATGAGGGGGCTGCCATAACCTTTGATCGTGGAGACAATGAAGTGGGAGTGGAGCTTGAAGACCATATGGCTTTGGGTGATGAAGAGTTTGAAGGTGTTCTTAAACACAAATCTGATTTACCTATTCTTGAAGTTGGTTGTAAGCAAAGGCTTGAAGAATTAGAAGAACTTGATCCTCTTTATGACATTGAGTGATTTCCGTTAGTGGGAGGTGAAGAAAAGTAATCTTGGAACAGCGATGAGGGCAGCAAAGACGAGAAACAAGATTTTGGTTTCCAGTTGCAGCCTATCAGCAGTTCACCATCCTTGCATGTTCATGAGCGTAAAGATCAATGCAAGGTAAATTTTGAAAAGGAAGTGCAAGCTCTATCCCTATTTGAACACACACACAATTTGGTTAAAGATCTCTACTGGAAGGTTCAACTTGAAGAAAGACGAAGAAGAGTTAAAGATGAAGTTGCTCTTCCCAATTTGCAACTTATCAGAGATTCCATGGAGACATTGAAATCAGCATACATACACTTGATTGAAGATCGAGATAATGCCTTCAAAATTGCAAATAAAACCATTTGTGCTTTCCAAGGAAAAGAGAGAAGGGTTGATGAGCTTACTCTTGAGCTCGAATCAACAAATGCTATGTTGGAAGATACTCAAGTGGCATTAATGGAGGTAAAGAGGCAGCAGTTGGTTTCAAACTTTTCAGAGAGCAAGAGAATGAGCAAAGAGTTGAAGAAATCAAGCAAGTAATTGGGGAGCTTGATAGTCTTCGAGAGGAGTTTGATCTTGAAGGTTTCACAAGAAAAACAGAAGTTAAGTGTGCAGATTTGGATCAGCAAGATGGAAGTGAGCAAGATGAAAGGAACGACTTCCAAGTTTTTGACAATCCTCTCTTTGAAGTGGGTGCTGAAGCGACTTATGACAATCCTCTCTTCGATTTCAAAGAAGAGTCATGTAGTGAAGAGACCAAGCATGAGGTCGAGTATAAACTCCAATCTATGGATGCTTTGATATCACTCCATGAGGATGTGCCATGTTTTTTGATTGGTAATCCTCCAAAGCAATTTGATAATGAATGCATAAGTGGGTTTGAGGATGAGGTCTCCACATGGGAAGTGTTGAAGCAAAATAATTTCAGCATCTTTGACATCAAGGTGTTGATGAGACGAGTCTTGGTAGCTGCTGGTAACTTCATTACAGCAGCAAGGAGCGAAGATTTCAGATTTGCTACTCATGTAGTGGGGGAGAAAGATGAACCTGAACTTGGTGTTTGCACTCTTGACAATCCATCCCTTGGGTGGAGTGATGTTTTGGCTCATACTAGTCCATTCTTGGAGTTGGGATTGAAGACAACAGTTGTTTTATGCTCCATAGATATGAATGCTTTCATGGGTTGGTTTTAGAGGTTTACTAGGGGGGGAGCCAATTTCACAAGTGTGCACTTGGTTTTGACCCACACTTGGAGATGTGTTGAATTCTCTTTCCTGTGTGTTGGAGATTACTTTCAGTTGGGTATCCATGCTTGGGATTCTCAACAAGGGTTGATGGGGCTTATTACTTGTGGAAAGAAGAAATTTTGGAGGGATAAGGATCAAATTATCAGATTTTGTGGTGCTCCCCCCTTCCTTACCAGCCACTTGAAGGTCCCATTTGTTCATCAACAAATGGATTGGAGAGAAATTTTGAGTATGAGATGGAAAGATGAACAGTTGGTTGCTCTTGGGAGTGATCCTTGGCTAAAACCAAGGCAGTTTTTTAGACATGAGTTTGCTGGTTGGAGGCAGACGAACCACCTTTCATGGGGAGTTACTCATATTCAGGAGAGTTGATTCATCACTTCTTGTCTAAGAAGTGGTAATTTTCAGTTGGCGATTGCTCTTGTATGTTTTCCAGTCACTTTGGAGGTTTTTGAAACAAAATTTGTTAGTTCCTTCCCAATTTTGGGTCAGGACAGCGAACTCTCACATGCTTTGATTCTACATTTTGAGACTCTTGGTGTTGGAAATAGGAGAAATTTGTACAGTCCTCACGGCTGTACCATGGTAATTCAATTGATACATAGTAACTCCATGTGGAGTTATGGGTATGAGTTCTGTTGATGTGTTTTTTATGACAACACCAACACAGAATAAAATGTCCAACGGTCACTCTATTCTCTCTTGATCAAAGTATTCTGCATGCTAAGATTGCGTGAAAGTTCATGCGTTCAACTCCAAGGTTCCTTTTAGTGCGAATAGACTCAGTTGGTTGATGTGAATATGCTGGTTATTCCAAGGGGACTTACGTGAGTTGCTCATAAAGGATTCTCAAATTTCGGGAGATTTGCCAATGAAGCTCGAGTTCTTAAACTAACCGGATAATACTGAATGTAAAAGGATATAGGGATAAGAGATGCTATCGTCTACTCCTAAAGGGGTGGAGGACGAGGATTGACTTAAACAATCTTCAAACCAGACTTCGCTTCGTCTCCCTTCGGACAACTCTGACAAAGTTGGTGCAATCTTCAAAGGATGAGTAAGATGTTCAAATTATGATTCAGCATACACACCCCATCACAACGATGCAAGTGAACATACGAATCACAACCAAAGTTAAGTACTGATATTCCAGTTGACCACGCAGGGCGGACTTACCATCAGCAAGCCCGGTAGTGGTATGGATGAAAGAAGATATGCTCAAACCAAAGCGCCACGCTCCACAATTAACAACCACTTGCATAAAATAAAGTCTATTCTAATCTATCTACTTGAATTGGAAAGACGAAAAGATCTCGTCAACTACCCACAATGCAAGATAGAATCACCAATCAATGAAAATCCTTATATTATGGGAGTCTTACACAACAATCTTTTACAAAAACTTTCAAAGGGAAAGTCTTTCTCTCCTTTCCAAACTAAGCTAACTTCTAAGCTATCTTTCTATCTATTCTAACTTCTATCTTCTCTACTCTCAATCTGATATCTACTCTAATATATTACAAATGAGGGGGGATGCCCCTTTTATAGTTGGCCCAGTCCAACGGACGGCTTAGATTGAATTACAATGAAGGGCTCAGATCGAGCCACATATGCCCTAATTAGGGTTTTTGCCTTAAAAACCACCACAAAGAGGAGTGGGGCAATGAATGCACAGAATATTCTCCACTCCTCTGCAAGAACCATTATCTGCAATTAATGCCCACTATCTTCTTCTAGAAGATTCTCGTCCCGAAACGCGTTCCCATTGTTCTCCTCTGCCAATCTGTTGCGTTAGGAGGAGGCAACAACACTTGGTTCAAATCCTCCTTGCAAAAAGTTCCTCTGCGTAAATTCTTCTTGTTGCTTTCACATTTCTTTAGCCCACTGCCTTGGGCGCATCTGCTTCTTTTGCATCACGTTCTTAGTGTCTTAGCCAAATCTTCACTGTCGTTTCTTCTTCCCAAAGTTGCAACGTTGTCTAGCTTCATCAAGTCCTCATGCCTTGGCTTTGACGTTCATCTTGCAAAACAAAAAGAAGAGAATCAAAACACTTGTAATATAAACTCACTTACCTTACCTAGTTTCCATGTTCTGACCTCTTGATCTCCGGATCTTGATAGAATTCATCACTTTTCTAGCAAACTTTTAACATGGGCGTATCCACCACCTTGCCTGGAGTTTGTGCCTTACAAAATATTTCATCTTGAGGATGTATTTGAACGCTTGATGCTCGAGCTTCAGTTCACCTCCAAATTCCTCCATGCCTTAGACAAATTTCTTCCCTGTGAGTGTATTTGACCCCCTGTTGCTTTATTTTCCCTTAGACAATTTTACTTGCTTTATGAATTTCATTCACTGTAATCCAGGCGCTCACTTTGACATCACAAGCCAAAGCATTTTTTGTAGAAACCTTTCTCGTATTTACCTTAGAGATTTTATTTTTATTTCACCTAGGAAATCCATTAAACGGGTGCCAAGCAAAAATATCTGTCGAAAAAGCTTGAGCGAGGTGAGCAACAATTTTAAATCATCTCCCCGTGGAAAATGTTCAATACCCAGAAGAAATTTCCCCTCAAAAATCATCGTTTCCATGTGTATCCAGACGAAGGGGTAAGTTTAATTTTTTATTATTTTTGAAAATAATAAAATTCTAAGGTTTATTCCACTTTTAATTTTGGATGTTCTTCCAGGCCTGCAATCTCCATTTTTCTTGCCTTGGCAGTTTTCCTTGATTTTCCGGAGAATTTCCCTTCCTGCTTTTGGACGCATACCACCTTTGCTTTTAGAAGTTTCAACATCATCATCTCCTTTAGGCGCATTTTCACCTTGAAAATGCCTTAGAAGAAAAATTAAAATTTAATTAACTCACCCATGATGGGCACATTTTACCCATCATGTTTCCACTTTAATCCCTTAGGCATTTCCACGCTTTTAGCAATTTTCTCCCTCTAAGCTCCAACCTTCTTGTGCGCATTTGGAGTATGCAGATGCAATTTTTTTTTTTTGACTTAGAACATTTTACTCCCCCTTCTCAACCTTGCTGGGCGCATTTGCATGTATTGACTTCCATTCCACTTTCAACACCTTAGGCGTTTTTGCTTGACATCCTCTATGATGGGTGCATTTGGAGGGTCAAGCTTCCATTTTAAATTTAGAAACTTTTTCAAACTTCTTCATGTTGGGCGCATTTCATCAGACCTCTTGCCTTGAGCGCATATGAGAGTATGAGGAGGAAATCTCCCATACTTAGAAACTTTTTTGCAACCTTGCCCATACCTTGGGCGCATATGGCACATGGAGGTGGAATTTCAACTATGAGGGCGCATTTTCCCATGTCAACCTCCATCTTGCCTTAGAAGATTTTCAAATACTCACTCAAGGTGGGCGCATTTAGCCCTCTCAACTTCTATTTTCCATGCCTTAGATAATTTCCTAGCACCTTGCTTGTGGTGGGCGCATTTCATCTAGGCTGGAGGAAATTTTATCAACTTGGGCGCATATGACATAGGGAGAGGGAAATTTCCACGCCCTTTATGATCTTTCACCTCCCTTGGGCGCATTCTAGCATGTAGACTTCCATATGGGGGCGCATTTCACCATGTATGAAGGAACTCGTTTGCTTTAGCGCATTTTCTTTCTTGCCTTCTCCACCTTGGGCGCATTTAGCATAGGGTGAAGGAATTTTCTTGTGCCTTGGGCGCATATGAGGTAGTGTGAAGGAAATTTTATACTTAGCATTTTTTTATCATGTCTTCTCCACATACAAGGGCGCATTTCACATGAGGCGAAGGAAGTTTCATTGCCTTAGAAATTTTATCAGCGAACTCCCTTGGTGGGTGCATTTCAAGGGTGGTACTTCCATTTCCATGCCTTAGAATTTTTTTATGACTCTCCTCTATGACTTGGGTGTATTTGAGGGGGTGAGGAGGAATTTACAAACACTTAGAAACTTTTCAAACACCACATTGCCTTGGGCGCATTTCCCATGAGGAGGAGCAAATTTCATGCTTTGGATTTTTTTGATGCCAGTCTTCATGCTTGGGCGCATTTCATACTTCCTCCTGCCAGTTTCCATTTGTAGATTTGAAAATTTCTTCAACACCTCAGCTACCTTTGCCATCTATTTTTAGTAAGTCCTTGCTTTTCTGACTTCCATAGCTCCGTTTGTTGTGAAATTTTCACCATAGGATCCTTGTAGTTTGATGAACCTGTTTTGCCTGTCCCATGCTTTGACCTGCCATTTATAGCCACCTGCTATTTATAGTAAGTTTCAAAGTTGCTTGACTTCAGTAGCTCCGTTTGACTTGAAAGTTGCTATGCTCGATCCTGATAACTTGAGTGCTCTGTTCACACCAACTTCCGACGCTGACTTGCTATTTATAGCCGTGTCTTGACTTACTAAAAATAGTAAGTCCTCCGATTTCGCTCAAATTTTGCCAGTAGGTTGCTTGGATGATGCTAATATCAGTGGGGGGCTTCGTTCTGGCTATTTCTGGATTTTACCCCCTATAAAAGTGGAAACCCTAATTTGATTTGCATGTGCCCCGGACTGCTCCGGATTTCCTCGATTTCTGTTGCTTGCCACTCTGCTTGCTGGACTGAAGTGTTGGGTAGCTGCTGGGATGAAATTGCTATTTATAGTAAGTGTCTGGAAAGTGGTCGATCGGACGTCGGATGAGTTTGCATGTCACAGTGCCCGTGGGATCTCAAAAGACCCAGAAAAACCCAGAAAAGTGGTCAACGTTCCAGCACTGGCTAAAAATAGAAAGTCCCTGAAAACTGATCCATCCTGCTTGCATGTCATATCATTGCAAATCTCTCGCAAAACCCACAAGGAATATTCGGACATGCACTGAAAAATTCTGCATGCAAACCCTAAAATTAGCCTTGGAAGGCTGAACTCAAAAAGTCACCATCTCGGCTTGCATGTTACACCATCGCAAAGGTTTTGAAAAACCCAGATCAATTCTCCTGTCGTTCATCGGAGAATCGTATGTTTAAGCCCTGAAAATGGCTCTTGAAGCCATAACTGCTAAAAATAGCTAGTTGTCTGAATTTGTTCAAATTTCATGTGTAGGCACTTGGAAGCTGCCTAAATGTGCTGAAGTAACCAGAATCCCAAAATCCTGAGGAAAAGACCTCGTATTGAGCACTTACTAAAAATAGTAAGTCGTCAGAACATGATGAAAATTCAGTGGGAGCCTGCTGGAAGCCTTCTGAAAGCAATGTTAAGCTTAGCTGTCAATTTATCAACTTGATTTAATCTTAATCCAACCTGAAAACCCTAACTTCACAGATTCACTTCAGACTCAGCCAAAATTTCAAATTAGGTCAAATACAGAAACATCTCCAGAAGAACAGAGAAATCAGAGAGAGAGAGAGACGCAAAACAAAAGCCAAAAGACCAAAATGGAGCAAAAATTGGGGGTCCCCATTTGAATGGGGTGATGTGTGAAAAATGTCACAACAAGTTCGTTGAGCTCTTGCAAAGGATTGCTTTCCTCTTTGCAAGAAGATTTGGAGGTGTCACTTTTGTACTCATGGCTCTACGTGACACCTTGAGGAGATATGTAGAGGATTACAGTTTGAGTTGAGTAGTCTATATTTCCTATTGCCTAGGACCGTGATAGACAGTGGCATTGCTATTATGGATGACTCAAAGGTTTTTAGGCATGAGATGCTGCATGATATTGATTTCAGTCTTTCCAGCTTTTTCAACTGGAGTGTCATTGATGGTAACATTCTGGAGTTACAGGGGTGGTTAGTGCAGTTTTGGCATGAGGTTTTCACTGATGTGATCAGAGTGGTGCAATATCAGCATGGTGGGTCTTTACAGAGATGGACATGGGACCTTGGGATCCATTGTAGTGTTGTGCAATTGCTTGAGGACAAGCAATTTTGGGAAGGGCGGACTGTAATGTCCCCATTTTTAGCACTACACTTTCCAATGACTATTAGCCTATTCTCGGATGCTCATAGGCTAGTCAGAGGCAGAATTAGGGTTTCCAGCTGCTTGAAGGATTTCTTTGAGGATTCGGGGGTTTGCATGTTGGAGTTTTGCAGTTTGGTTGCAAGATTCTTTCTGGGTTTTCAGAGAGCTTCATAGTGGTATGACATGCAACTGAATCAGAGAACTTTTTGGACTTACTATTTTTAGTAAGTTACGATGGCTGCATGTTGGAGTTTTACAGTTCAGATTCTGGATTCCTTTTGGGTTTTCAGAGAGCTTCGCGACAGTGTGACATGCAACTAAATCAAAGAACTTTTTTGGACTTACTATTTTTAGTAAGTACGATGGCTGCTCGGATTGTGGTTAAAATGAGTTTGGGACAACTTACTATTTTTAGCAGTATGCTATTTTTAGTAAGTTCTATTTTTAGTAGTACTATTTTTAGCAGGGTTTTTGCAATTCAATTCAACGGCTATATCTGGCAGGTCAATTTGAGCAGTTTGGTCTCCAACACCTTTGGTGCTAACTTTGGCAGTATTCCTGCAACCTGGTATTATGGCTATTTAGGGCGGGGCAGTATATTCAACCAGTCTCCAGCATTTGAGGTGATTATTTTGGCAAGTTCGATATTTGATGATAATATTGTTTTAAGTGAAATATTTTTACTAAGGCTTGGTGGACGCCCAAATGGAGAGATAAGTTGGTTTATGAAAAAGAGCAAATTTTATAAGGCTTCTCACTTAAGTATTTTGGACGCCATACTTGGAGAAATATTTGAAAAGCATTTCACTTTATTAATTGGGGCGCCTAACATTCCTTTTATTGGCATTTTAAATGAAGTTTTATCCTCCTTATGTTTGGACGCCAAGTTATGGAGAATGAAGTTTGAAATGAAAGGCAAATGTCCAAGCGAATTTGAATGTGAATCTCATGGGGGCGACCTAATTGGAGGGAAAAGGAATTTGAATTCAAGGTTGGAGAAAGTTATAAATAAGAGGCTTTGCTCTCTATTTCATCTTCTTGAGTTTATTGCAAAGTTATGTTACCGGAATGGTGACTGAGTGCTTCGGGGAAGGCATACCCCCTAGCTTGGCTTGACTTCTTGCTTGAAAGATAGCAACTAGTTAAGATAGGATTGTCTTTGGTCTTTGAATTGAGTTTGATGCATGTAGGAGTTGAGTTATTTGCATTTTATCAGATTTGTAGAGTTGCTGGAGTTGTTCAGCTGATTGTAGTTTTTATTCATATCTTGCAGAATAAAAATAGCATCGTTCTAGGTATTGTTTCTATCTTTTTGCTTGCAAGGGGCGACCCTTCATGTTAATTCTCAGATTTTATTAGCAAGTATTGAATTTTTAAAGGTAAAATCGCCCTTGCTAGAGGGGTGCACTTTGCTAGGGTTGTTTTGGATTTCGTGCAAATAAATGAAGGTTGTTTGAGTGGGTTTTGATGTCTAGTCTTGGTCGCCATTATTATTAGAGTATTATGCAGTTTACCTCATGTCTTTTGGTTGGGTTTTGAGCAAGTTATGAGCAATTTAGTGAGGTTACATGCTGCTAGTCTGCACAATTTCAGTCACTGTCATAGTCATATCAGGTTATGAGAAGTCACCTCTTGAGTGGGCTTGAGTCTAGGGAGTCAAGATTGATTATTGGGGAGTGCCTTTACGTTATTGCAGCATTATATGACTTCTAATCATGTGTATTGACATGTTCTCTATTACATTGTAAGCTAAACAGTAGTGCTGTCAGCAATTCTCATCTTTATCTAGCTCTTGCAATTCCCACGATCGTGGAAGAGACTGGCCTCCTTTCAGTCTATACCCTTAAGTTTCCATTTCTTGCATCACCCGTTGAACAAGTGGAAGAGGCTGGCTTGCCGCCTATTTATTTATTGTATTGCATTATTCATCATATTGCTGATTAGCTGAGCCGTCAACATACTCCCGCTGAACAAGTGGTCGAGTTGCATCTTTAATTTCAGTAATGTACTTTCCATTTCAGTCCTCCCGCTGAATAAGTGGTTGAGTTGATTGTATCTCTTCAGTTACTATTTCAACAATTTCAGTTGTACTAATGATCCCCTTTCGAGTATGCTCTCAGCTTGCCCGCAATGGGATATGGGTTGATCAGAGGAAAGGGTTCCCTTCAATTGATTGAGTTTTCCATTAACATTAACAGGTGAATTGAATTGTGGTAAAATTGGAAAAAAATTGGCCCGGTATATTTCAAAGGGGTGTTTGCTCTCACCTGTAATGAAAAGTAATGGACGCCAGAGCCTTAATAAATAAAAATTTATCATTAATTGGACCTCAAAACAATTAACTGGTTGAGAAATATGAGCTCCCAATTTCACTTTTATATTTCCTTGGATGACCTTTTAAATTCCCGCTTAAAATATTTCATAAAGCTCAATAATAAAGTGACTTTAATATTTCTTTTAGTTTTCACTTAAGTCATGTTTATTAAATTAATTAAAATGAAGCTATCTGTAAGAACCCCTGTGCTCCCCCAAGCTGAAATTCTGCACTTCTGGTGATGGTTTTCTGAATTTGTGTTTTTTGGTTTGTTTTGATGTTTGCAAATGACTTGAAAGGAGTAATTTAAATGACTGAAATAAAGGGGATGCAATGCTACAGCTATATGCAATCTTTCAATGGATATGTATGACTGAAATGACATGAGAAATGCACCTACAACTTAGTGAACATCATTACAAACATTTGCCATGCATACTATAGAATGAATAAGGACTGGATTAAGTAACTACAATAATGACATATTGACAAACATTTGGTGTGCAACCTTATATCTCCTTTGTTGAATGCATAGACTTGGTACAATTGATTACAATCTGATTGCCAACTTGTGGCTTACAATGATACCAATCTTGAGAAATGAATGCAGCAACAGTCCACTATATGACAGCGATTACTTTTCTAATAACTATGCAATTGCAAGCCTGGTTTTATGGTCTAAATGCAAGATTACGTTCATGTATATTACTATCTTATGATAGCGCTTAAGCTTCTACAGACTTGTGGCTCTAAGCCAATGAAAAATGCAGATATTGCGAATTATAGAAGAACTGTAATGTCCCCTTCTCAACAATGATCAGTACTGTTGACCGTTAGCCTATTCCGGAGGCCCGTAGGCTAGTCGGAAGCTGAAATTAGGGTTTCCTATTTTCTAGGAGGATGTTTTTTCTTTTTTCTGAGGTGTGCACTTGGAGTTTGGGATTTTGGATTGCAATTTCTTTCTAGGTTTTCAAAGAGTTTCGCAATGATATTGCATGCACTTTGGTCCGAGCAACTTTCTGAATTTACTATTTTTAGTAAATTCTATTTTTTGCAGTGGTCATGTTGGCATCAGCATAGTGAGCTTCCCTCTACAGGTAGTCCAGTGGGTAATGTTGATTTTGGCTTTGTGGCAAAATTGTTGGTGGATATTGAATTAATTAAGTTGCAAAGGTTATATTTTAATTTTATGACCCCTTGGCCTAAGATTATAACTTTAAGTTGTTTTGAAAAGGGAACTTGAAGGGTGGACACCTCATCAGGAGGATATTTGAAAATATTTCAAAAGTTGATAAAATATGACCTTGGGAAGTGGGACACCAACTTTGGAGGAGAGCATTATTTTTATCAAAAGAATTATTTCATTCTTGAAAGGGACGCCATTTTGAAGGATGAGTTGAAATCAAGTAAAAAACCTAGGACTTCTTGGACTGGGCACACCTTCTAGAAGCTATTGGGATTCTTTTCAAGAGTCTTTAAAAGGATGTTTCTATTCTTCATTTTGGCTATCTGATGTCTAATATACCATTATGCTGCAGGAATGCTTCCAAGCAAAGTGCTTCGAGGAAATCATACCTCCTAGCAAGGGTCGGTCTTCATGTTTGAAAGATAACACCTAGCTGACTGAAGACTATTTCTCATTCAGAGAAGATAGATTGAGTTTCAATGGAGTTTGTTGTAGTTTTTTAGCATTTTTGAGTTTGCTGGTTTAGCATAGCTAAAAGTCGATTTTGCTTAGAAGTCTTAGAATGAATTTTGATTGGTTCTAGGTATTTGACGAATGTGTTTCTCAGCTAGGGGCAACCCTTCTTGGAGAATTGTAGATTTAGTTTTGATGTTTCTGATTTTATCTTGAGAAAATTGCCGCTCTGTAGGTCGTACCATTCTAGGTTGTCTTGGGAGTTGTGCACAAAAATATATTCACAAGTTTGTTGTTATTTCAAGTCATGAAATTGGGTGCCATCTTCCTAGGGATCATTTGCATCCAGTTTCAGGTCATTTGATGAAGTATTGTGTCAGTTGTGAGCATTTTAGTGGATTTAGGAGTTGTTGGTCTGCATTTTCTAGTTGCTGGTTTGTCATATCAAATTGTAGAAGTTTGTCATTTTGAGTTGGGTTCTGGTGAGATGAGTCATTTGGTGATAGGAGAGATATAATACATATTTGCAGCATTGGGACATCTCTAATTCAGTGTTACTTGCAGGAATTCTATCTCATTGTAAGGCTGTATAGTAGTACTGTCAGCTATCTTCATTTCTTGCTAAGATGCATTGTAATTCCCATGATTGTGGAAGAGACTGGTCTTGCTCCAGTCTTTCTTTACTGCACGTTCCTTTCTGTATTGCCCACTGAAAAGTGGAAGGGGTCGGCAATCCGCCCATTTACTTATTGTACTTGTATTGTAATCATCATATTGCTAATTGGCTGAGTTGTCATCTTGCTCCCGTTGAAATACGTGGTCGAGTTGCATACATTTACTTTCCAGCATTGTACTTTCTTGATTTGAAGACTAATGATCCCCGACGCCATATGCTCACACCTTGCCCAGCATTAGGATCTTGGTGTACATTCTTGGTGTAGGGTTACATTCCAGCAGTTGATTTGGATTTGAGCTGACCTTAATGGGTGCTTGTTGTATTGAGTTGTTCATTGAAAAATTCAAAACAAATTGGTTGGTTCATTTCAAGACCTAGAATGTTGCCTTATGACAACAGTTGCAGCACTTAGAAACGAGATCAAATAGCTCTTGGGAAGACGTCCTTGAGATGCTAAGGGCAGCGATTTCTCTTCTTGAAGTTAGACGAACCTTCTCCAATACCAACTGAAATTTTATCTGCCTTTGATGCTGATATCGAAGCTGCCCTAGTGCACCCAAGTTTGCTAACAATCGGTTTCCCAAACCTCCCTTCAAGCTGCACCTATGACTCCAAATGTGTGCTACGATTTCCTTTCAAATATTCTTCAACAATAATCTTCAAAACTTTCGTTTTGCAAATAAATATTCTTTGAAACTTTTGATTAATCCTTCAATGAAGCACAATGTTGACTCTTGGATGAAGCCAATCTGAAAGGCAATCCTTCAGAAGATCTTTCACAACCTCAGGTATGCAAATCAAAGAGAGACTATGTTCTCAATGACCCGAAGTGCAGAAATTGCAAAAACCCTAGGTTTCTTCTTCTCCACAATGAAAACTCTTCAAAAGCTCAATGTCAAATCATCAATGCATTTTTCCTTTGCTTTGATAGCTTATATGCTTCTCCAAAAATCAGGTCGACCCTCTAGAAGATTCTTTTCAATTATTTAAAATAATATTAAATGTGCATTTAAAATATTTCCTTAAAGTGGGTGCCCATTTAATTAATCATTTAATGTACTTAAGTCATTAAATGGCCCCCTTTAGACATAAAGTTGCAATATATCTTTATTATGCACCTTTTGAATAAATAATAAATTATTATTAAAGATTAATTTTAATAATAATTAAAAATATCATATCTCCCTTAACTAACATCTGTTTTCTATGCCATCTGAACTAGGGGGTCAAATACTGTATCCACAACACATTCAGGTGCATTTCCATAAATAGTAATACTAGACTTCAACCTCGAGGTGACTTACTATAAATAGTAAGTGTGTACAACTAAGCCCTGAAACACCAAACGAAGGCCAATCCTAAACCACCCAAAGCTATGGAGAGGGAAACACTTTGATATTGGCCAAACAAGACCCTCAAACCAACTGCATTAGCCTACGAGGGCCAAATAATAGGCTAATCTACCAAGAAGTTGGAACGAGCTAAAAAGGGGACATTACACTATTTGTAAAATGTACTTTATTCGACAACTTTAAATTAATTAATTTAATTTAATCCCTAATGTCATGTCCCTGAAATAGCAATACCATAAAGACCAAGTGTTAAAATACAAATAAATTAATTAAAAAAAAAAATAGCAATATTAATATTAAATATAAAATAAATGTGAACCATATCAATATAAAAATATATAAATATGAAATAACAAATATAATAATAATATATAGGCAAATTATTGTTATTACATTCTAGTATTAAATAACTTAATATCAAAAATAATAATAATAAATAAATATTATAATCATTACACATCAAAGATTGTAATACATTCGAATAAAAAAAAATAAGATATTAGCAAATTGGTTTTATTAGTATACTTTAATGTTAAAATATGTTCAATAAAACATCAAAACAAAATAAAATAAATATATAATCTGAAATATCATAATTATTAGTAATAATATATTATTTTCAAAAATAGATATTATTGTGATAATAAGCCTTTTGTTACACCCCGATTTGTAAGCTACTATGTAATAGTAGTGCATAGAGCTGAATGATTGTAATGTGAACTCAATGCTTGAATAAAATATGTGTACCTTGTTATCAATATGAGTGTTGTTACATTTAATGATTGTCTCAGTTTAATGTATTTCTATTGATGTCATTCTTGGTGGATTAATGCATGTTAAGTTATAGAATTGATAATATTCTAACTTGTAAAATGTTATGTATACTGTTTATGTTGTGAGCATTTGACTTCCGTGGACGTATGTCAGTGGATGCAGGTATATGCACCATTCCTCCAAGCGGAGGGGAAATATCACTTGGGAGAGGGGCTTGGTCGGTTAATCGGTAATGTGAACTATCTAAGCATACACACACTTCACTGTAGAGTGAGTAATTGAGTCAGTTGTGTTAGATGAGTCATCCATAGTCATAGATTGGCATTAGGAGTTGTTCTTCTGTACATTTTATGTGAGATGTTTATCTGTTACCTGTCTCATGGTATTAAGTTCATTACAATGGTATCGTATATGAATGTAAGTAAAAAGGAAGGGTACATATATATATATTTTATCACCTTAAGTAATATATATATATTTATGTTTATTATTTTCACTTTAATATATATATTTACATGTACACATATACATGTATATGTAAATCAACAGGCAATAATAATATAATATTATTAATATCCATATGTAATAGGTTGTGTATATATATACATATATATATATATGTTCGTATATACCTTATTATGCATGTATATGTATGCATACCATATCGATGCAACCATGTGAGCATATATATATATATATATGCAGTATATGCATGTATCTATATATATATACATATCGATACAAGCGTGTGATTGGCAAACGGACATGGTTGCATCGATATGGTATGCATACATATACATGCATAATAAGGTATATACGAACATATATATATATATATGTATATATATACACAACCTATTACATATGGATATTAATAATATTATATTATTATTGCCTGTTGATTTACATATACACGTATATGTGTACATGTAAATATATATATTAAAGTGAAAATAATAAACATAAATATATATATATATATATATATATATATATATTACTTAAGGTGATAAAATATAAAATGAAAATCAATATTTGATTATTTGTCATCACATATTTAGGAAATCGAAAATATTTCCTAAGTATTATGGAAATCGACCTTTCTTATTTCCATCATGAAATAAATCGAAGAAGTATGGACTTGACTAAAGTATAAAGGAAATATTGTGATTCATAAACTATAGACTTTATAAAGTCATATTTTAAATATTTGGAAAAACTGAGTTCTCCCATGAATATGAAAAAAATGGCGAAAGAATAAACTCACGCACCTGTGAAGTGCGCTTCGCCTGGGAGAAGAAATCAACCCAGCTAAGAAACAAGGGCGACTCATCTTGTAAGGAGATTAGGTGTTCTGAGTGTAGCCATGACCAATTCCTAATAAGATGAATCATTTCTTGTTGACGCCATTAATGGTGAGTTTCTTGTAGGTGGCAATTTCTCTTACTAAGCTGATTTATTCTTGTTTTGCTGGCTCAAAATGAAGTCAAATCACTTCTAAATTTGATGAGTAAGGTGTTAGAAAACCGCCATGTTTCTCTTTGAATATTTCTGGGCAATGTGCTGTCATTTGCCATGCCTTCCCGTGAGGAATGCGCTGCAATTCAAGGCTCCAAATAAAGCCATCTCACTGTTGTGAATTATTCATTAGTTTTTCATTCGATTTCAATTTGGTTACAATTCTGATTCCATTCGGATTAGTATTTTGAATATCATTCATTCTGTTTAGCATTCTTATTCTAATTCATTAAGATTATTCTTTTTGCTAGTCATAGCAATCAATTTCTGGAAGTGCGATTTAGGCACAATTCTAAGTTTAACCATTCATGTTGCTGGAAGTTTGAATCACCTAATTTTGAGCCTTAGTTAAGAAGCTGTCCAATTGTGTAGAAATCTGTGAGAGCATTTTCTGTGAGAGAAGTATAGTGAGGACAGAGGAATTCTGTAGTTCGGAAAAACTACAAGTTCAGACCACATCATCATCATCAGAGGAAAGCTTAATCCAGGCATGGTTAACTATTCTCAATACATTACATCTTTGATCTTTTGTGAAGTCATGTTCAATATCTTGTTAGATAAAGGAAGTTATTATGCTACTGTATGATGTTTGCCATAGACTATCCAAAATCTTGCATTGAGTAAATAAGTCATAGATGATGCATGATTGTTTAAGAGAGTATTTACTTGTCCTGAAAAGTTAGATAATGCATTTAGTATTATTGCTTTACTTGTATGATCTTTGTATAAGGAGAGTATTCGCTACCTTATATATTAATACTAGGACTGTGATGAGAGCTTGATTCAAGTACAATGTAGCCAACTAAGTTATTAGTTTAACTCAGTAAAGCTAGCTAAACTCCTAGGAAATATTCATTCCCATATAGGAGAGAATAGGAGTACTTGCGATGCAGATTCATCCCAGTAGGAATACTTGATGTAGGATGTCTTTGGTACGGATTACCATGATAGGACAAAAGACCTACGCGTAGTGTAAGATAGCCCTAAGTCAAATCAACCCTAAATAGTGTATGTGACAGTTGACCCTCAGTAGAGATACTGTATGAACACTTTGGCCAAAGTAGTGTAATGAACAAAACATCCTCTTAGACTGGGCGATGATTACACTGTCAAGATCACCGTGATCCCGTATTGCATACTAGATCGAGAGTTTACCGGATGTACAAGTTCTAGTTATGTAGAACACACCACTATGCTCAATCGGTTTATAGTATCGGTTACCCTACCAATCTCTTCGTTGAAGGGAGGGCCATCTATTGAATGGTAGATGTGCGGGGGACCGCATTATAAGTCTTTGGTTGGCGGAAAAGCACCCGATTGATGTTTTTCCTCCTTATCAGGCTACTAAAGCACCAAGATTTGAAAGGCGGATTCCTGGACCTTCTTACCACTATTAGTTCAAAAGCTCAATGAGCTATGTATGTACACGTATGTATGTTTACTCTGATGTTCATTTGAAAAGAAGAAGTTTCTTTGTTGAAATATATTGTCTTATTCATTTGAAAAGAAAAAGATTTCGAGTTGATAGTTATAATGTATTTTATTTAATTGTCAATGAAAAGAAAAGAAATGTTTTATAGTATTTTCTTTGATGCATGTTATCTTTGTTAAATGTTGTAGATTAAGAAAAAAAAATTACGCGGGTTGGGTCGTTACACCTTTAAAGGCATCAATTAAATCTAACAAAGGAATATATTTTATGAAAAGTCACCTCTTTCACCAAACAATACATTCCCCCCATGGGTCACCTACCTTGAATGGTATAAACAGAAGGAAGGAAAATCGGGAAGAGGGAGAAACATTGAGAAATATGATCTGCAATTCAAAACAGCAGCAACAATGATTGTTATGCATTGGAATATAGAGTCATTTAATATTTATATATTATTTAATAGGCATACAAGTATATATGCATAGATATAGATAAATTTTATAATGAATAATATGCAAAGAATAAAGAATAATTATATAAACATATATATATGAATACTAATGGATATAAGTATATGAAGTATGTATATATATATATATATATATATATATATATATATACGTACAGGATTATGCAATAATGATACTTATAAGTAATGATGACTCTTTAATATAAACATAAGTAGATTATGTATATTTATGAATTATCCTCATCCTATGATCAATCCAGTATAAGGTTGAAGGAAGACGATTAAGGAATAAGGAGTCATGGGAAGACATAGCCGATCAGGTGAGATCACTCACTGGCTTTAATATCTGATTTTCTTAATCTGACATAATGATGCTACATAGACCCTTGACCCAGGCCCTAGACGATCTGTGTTCTAGTGAATATAATATCCAGTCTTTATTCATTGAAATATATATATGTGCTTCTGACGTGTTTTTAATACCATTCCTTCTTGATAGATTAGAAAATGGAAATAAAATTCTTGGCATTAATTTTGGGCATTAGATCTAGCTGACTGTGTAGTCGTTGAACGGATATAGACCATTATTGTTTACCTTGTTTAGAGTTGGTTCTAATGATGCTTGATCTACATTTATGTTTGATTGAAGTTTGAACATATAAATATGGGTATTGTTGTAAGAGACCAGCTGTCTCTAACCAATGCAAATTTTGATCTTTTATGGAGTTTTGAAATTTTCTTGTGTTTTCTTGGAATTTGGCTAAATATAAATTTGCACAAAAATGAAAGTTGCCAGAATTGAACGAAACTCACAAGATATGTTTGAAATGAATTATCTTAAACATTTATGTAGTCAGAACATGAATTGCACACCAATTTCTTGCAGCTGTTCGGAAATTCAAAATTCTGAAAAAATTATTGCAGCAGCTATATAGACAATTTATTTGCACAAAATAACAGTTCATTCACATCAAATTTGATAGCTAATGCATAACAATGCTCAATGGTCATAGATTACAACTTTTAGAAGACTTTGATCATACCCGATTTCATATTCAACCAAATGGAGCAAATCTGGAAATGATTCTCAACTCAGCCTTCAAACCCTTGAAAAGTATTCAGAAATTCTTCAATAAAAAACCCTTAATACTGTAGCATTACTGTAGTGCATACTGTAGCAGCTACCACCAAATTTGTTGTGCAAATGATTAACTCTTAAACTTTCTAGTCTGCAAATAGATAATCATGAAACCCTTGGAATGCATATATTTCTTCACCAATCTGCTCTATTTTGACTCCGGAATGAAGCCAAACCTCGTGCAATAATTCAGCTGATCTTCCACAACCTCAAAACTGCATAAACAATGAAGATTCACAATCTCCAATGCCTTTGATGCTGCTGAAACCCTAGGTCTCAAGCTCAAACTTCAAGAAACTCACAAAGCAAAGTCAAATGATCATCAATAATATGTTTGATTTACTTTTTGAAACCTTTTATATCTTCTCAACTCTTAAATGCCTTTAATTCCCTTTTGAAATCCACTTTTAGGTTTTTAATAACTCTTCAAACTTGGGCACTCAAATCCATAATATAATAAATGCACTTTAATATCATTTAAAATGATATAACATGTGTGCACATTGACTTTATAAAATACTTTAATATTTGGCTTCCAAATCATAATTCATTAATGCACTTTTAAGTCACTTAACTTGAGGGTCATGGCCCCATTGGATATAAAGTGCACATAAAACCTTATATTATGATTTTATAATATTTTATTATCATTAAAGAGACAAAAATGATAATAACTCCATAAATACTTATTATTTTTCCATACCGTCTGAACTTGGGAGTTAACCATTATATCCATTGTGCATCCAACTACCTTACTAAAAATAGTAAGGGTCCCTCTCTATCAACCACTGACTTACTATAAATAGTAAGTCCCTCAAAATGGAACCAGAAACCTTTGAATATCAATGCCTCGAAACACACGAAGGATCTAGAGAGAGAAACACTGACAACTGCCACTTGAAGAGCACCTTAACACCTAAATTCGGCCCTCTAATCCACCATACTAGCCTACGAGGGTCAAATAATAGGCTAATCCCTCGAACTTTGATGCTCGCGAAATCGGGGACATTACAATTGCTTAATTGAGTTATGCATTATGTTATACCTTCATGCTAATATACATATATTGAACTGTACTAATTTGAATCTGTTGGACTTCATTGATCTATAGAATATGATGAATGATCTATAGACTTGGATCTTGTTATATTTACTCTTGCACTCTGATATATCATCATGCTGAATTATATACTTATGTTGGACTCTTTTTACAGCATCATAAATGAAGATGCAAGTGAATTGCTAATGACTGAATATCGGGAAATTGTATAAAACTGTCTACAATCTGATTGTAATCCTGCCAAGAGAGGCGAGTCATGACCTATAAGGTTTGTCTAAAAACCCCATCTAGGTTCCGCCCCGTCGGCCTAAAGCAAGGGTTGGGCAATCTGCCCCATTGGCCCAGTGCAAAGGTTGGGTCATGGAGGTATGGGGGTTCCACCTAGACATTCTGCCCTGTTGGCCCTAGACAAGGGTTGGGCAATAGGAGGTGGTAGACCGTTGGCCCTTAGGGAATCTCCTCTCCTGATGGGCTGAGTGACTCTTCTTATGTTTTCAATCTGCAAGTATGATTATGTCTGCATAATTGCATTATGATTATGTCTTATTTTTGATATCTAGATATTAATGCTAATAGATATGTTGTCAATATGGATGAATACAGGATCCCAATCTAGAGTTATGGAATTAGGAGAATACTCATTTGGAAGGAAGAAACCCTAATCCTAATCAATAAACGAATTCTAGGGAAAACAAGCGAGTCCTAGGACAAGGTTGGGTAAGGGACATTACACCTAATGTCCCAAAATTTAGGCTAAATGGACACTTCCAATTACTCCTTGGAAGAGAACATTACAATTGTTTTTGTTTGTGTTGTAATGTTTTTGTGGCTGAGACTTCAATTAAAACCAGTGAGAAGTGGTTTAGAAGGAAAGTGTTAGTTGAATACTAATTTGGTTGGCCCTTAATCCTTTGGAAATGACTTGATTGAATGTTCATCTCTTTGAAGGCATTTTCTTGAAGTCCACGATCAAATAATGGACTATGGTTGTTGGGTGTTTGCTTGGACATTTGGAGATTGGTTGGTTTGGTAACTAAGTGAAAGATTGATTACACAATCAAGTGGGTTGATTGGTTAATTGACAAGTAGGTATTTTGATAATCATCTAAGTCGGTTGAGGACTAGAGCCTAATTTTTCGACCAAAAGAGTTTCAGCTTTTTGCCTTTTGAGGATGGAATATTTTGTTAATTCATGAGGATTCTTTGCATTAATTCTTTTGTTTTTCTTATGATGCTGAAATGTTAGTGCTTACTCGTTGACATTTTCTCCTCATGAAGCTTAGTTGTCAGCCTTCCTTTTTGTGTTTTGGAGATTCTAAATTTAGAGAATGCTTGTATTTAAGAATATCCACATGGAAGTCAAAATAGGAAAGCAATTTTTAATGCCATAGTTGATTAGATTGGGATAAATTTGTGACTTCTTATTTTCTTCAAATTCTCCTAATTATTAATTGTTTGATTGGAAATCCATTCTTTTGAAACCTCAATCAAAGAGAAGCCAAGGATAAGTCATTCATTTGACTAGGTGCCGCATCAGCTAATCTGATTGATGATTGGAAAGCTAAACATATGATCAAAGGATGTGACCTAGAAATTGGCCAATGAGTATTCAGGTATTGGGATCTCTTGCTTAAAGGGTAAAGTTGATCACTTGATCAAAGAGTCCTTGTTTAACCCTGTTGTGAGTCTTCAAGCTCCAAGATCTCACCACTTGTCACTTGTAGAGTGGTGCAGCATCTTGCTAGATGTAATTAGTGAATGACCTAGTCATTTATCTGTTAACAAGTATCCATCTAGAAGTGTTCCATGCATGTTTAGGTAGGCCCTACCAATCGTTGTCTTCATTTGATTGGAGGTTTGTGGTTTGTAGTTGTATTATTGAGAATTCAACCTTGATCAAGCATGAATTGTTGATCTATGTTCGAGATGGACAAGTGGGATATTGCCATGTAGCCAAGTGCGCCTAGTGAGTCATTGAAAGTCTTTTGTTTGAGTTTTTGGAAAATGCTTTTGGACTGTACTAAGTGAACTGTTGATTGCCTGCCAATCATTGATGTGTCTGCTAGTCTTGTTCAAAATCTACCCATGTGTCATTAGTGGTCCCCACCATCCCTATTCTTGGTTTGATTGGATGCTTGGAGTTACTAAGTAGCATTTGCAGCTCTTAAAGGCAATCAAGTGCTGATAATTGATCCTTGCACATTTAAGTGGATGTGATCATGCCATGTGGATGTGGTGTGTCTAGAGCTGTGTTTGAAGTCTTCCATCGAGGATATGGGATTCAATGGAGAATTTCCCTTTTTGGATCTCTGAATGATTGCCAATAATCAATCAATTCAGACCCACCTGAGATTTCTCCATGTGTTCCTAATTCTCGTGCCTTGATTTGTTGATTGTGAATAGCAGCAGTAGATGTCCAGACCTAAACTCAAACGCATTATGACCATTGGCTGCAGCACAGACAAGTTGACAACATGGATTGAAGATCAGACAGTTGGACTTAGCTGATGCTGATTTATTTTGGAGTGTTGTGAATTGATTTTAGTAACACCTATATAATGTATTATAAGCAAATGATTGAGGTAATCTATATTTTATTTAATAAATTAACAATTATATATAAGTTTTAAAAAAAAGAATAGCTGGAAAACTTGTGAAATTGTTTGTGTTTTGGCTGAAGTGTTGGTGCCACATTGGCATTGATGTAATTGACATACAAGCTTTTACTAGATCGTCATTTGGACTCCTTAGAAGGGGCTTGCTACTACGTAACTGTTTCAAATTGAATCAATAATAAATTTCTAAAAGATTTGTAGAAAAAGCATCTTTTAAGAATCACATTCTGTGAGGGTCCTTTTAATGTCACTATTTAACATTCAATACTTACTATCATTTTCCTATATGCGACCTTGCTTGGTGAAGAAAAGTTCCTGCTAATAAATTGCAAAATTGTATCATGAGAAGCACCATGTTTCCTTAAGAAGACTACTTATTGGTTTGTAGTATAGACTTCTGAGCAACTACATTTTGTAACAATTTCTCTTGTTTTCTTTATTTTATGTCTTGAACCTGGCAACTAAGGATGCAGTTTTTGCACTCTGATTTTATTTTATCTATTAGAAGCATCATTACCTCTTATTGGTGCGTCAATCTTAAGTTGCGAAGAAGCAAATCAAAGTGAGGCTGAATTTGTTTGAACATTTTTTTTTAACTTCTTTCTTATCACTTATGAGATCAAGTACAAATACTTTTCAATGATTTTAATTTATAGCACAGAAAGTCTGAATAGTGGTTTATTCGTTACAGGAAGGTAGCTACCCTGGTACTGGAAAAATGGAGGAAGTTGGAAAGGGATCTGGTGAAGGGACAACTATAAACTTTCCTTTGCCTGGAGGTGCTGGCGATGAAGCTATATCGGCTGTTTTTAATGAAGTTATTGTACCAGCTGCTCAGAGATTCAAACCAGATATAATTCTGGTTTCTGCTGGGTGAGTACTTATTCACTGATTGTTTTAGTTACTTTGGTTGAAAATATGCCATTTCTTATGTGATACTGTGCATTCAAAGTTGGATATTGAAGGACAAAAAAAAATGTCTTTTGAACTATATTAGCTTGTTTGTTGATTGCTGTAAATTTACCTGGAAAAGATTGCAGCTAGCCTTGTTTATCTTGTGATTGGTGTTTTGAGCAGGAAAGCATATTTTCTTATGTCTTAAGTAAAAATATATTGTCTGACTAGAAATGGACCTCCTGATATTCAAATCAATCGCATCACACCTTACACGAAAGATGGCTGTCAAATTTCTTCAAAGATGCGATCCATGGATAGGCTTCTAGTGATTATTGGATTTTTATAACATTCTTTCTAATGTGATGATACTTTATTCAGGTTTATATTGGTTTGTCTTATATTTTATATCAATGTTATCAAAACTTCAATATATAATATACAAGGATCCCAAAAAAATAAATCAGGCAAAAACCAGAAAATAAATGTTAAATCTTCTGGGAAACAGTCAACGTTATTTTTACAAAAGCAATTGTGAATAAAATCAGGAGACTTAATCATCTCAAGCTGTGGGAACATATCAATCTATTAACTTATTCGTTTTTAGAAGGTCCCTTTGACACTTACCGATTAATTGTCTATATATGATGGAAACCTAACATGTTTTTACCATCATCATCTGTATGTATGTACATATATTTTTCTTTTATTATCTTTTTACAACACCTAGTATAACTTCTCACATTTCTTCATGCAATAGAACATGACTATATTTGACATTTTAACCCTTTTGCCTCTTGTTGTACCCAAACCAATTTTTTTGCTTCATTAAGGCATTTTGATTAAAATGGTCTAAATCTTGTAAAAGTGTCATCAAAACTCAGTTTTTGGGCAATCCAAGTATGGGCTTTTTGTGGGTTTAATGTCTGTAAGATACTGGAAAAATTTGAAAAATTTGAAAATTAGGGTTTTTGGACCCCTGTTTTTAGGTCAAAAACCCTAAAAATTGAAACTTGTCAGAATTGGCTGAAAATTATTTTGATTGGCTTATTTCACATCACGATCACAGTGGTGAAGTCAATTTCAGTTAAAAGCCAGTTTAAGCCTGGTGGGCAGTTTTTAGTTTTTGTGCGTTTGACCACGGTTCGTGATTTGGAGGCCTGGTTCACTGGTGAAAAACCCGGGCGAACCCAGGAAGAACCCAAGTCAAACCCGGGCGAACCCAAAACGAACCAACGGGTTTGGGCGCCTAAAAAGCATTTTTTTTTTGCATTTTTTTATCAATTTCTCTAGTTTGGCTTTGACCCACGCCCAAGGGAACCCTAAAAGTGACCTCTAAAACACTTTAAACACCTAAACTACCTCATTTTCATTCATTTTTTTTGCAAACAAGCATTTTCATTCCAAGAGGCTGAGTTCTTATATTTGCTTGTTGGATTGACAAAAGGAGTTGAAGATTGATCATTGAAGCTTCTACAAACGATTGCATTACCATTCCTACAGATTTGCAAGTGTTTATTGGCTGCCACAAAGATTGTTGAAGGATATTTTTGCAAAGAGGTAAGTTTTTCTCATTTTTTTTTGAGTTTTTTCATCCATTTTTTTGTTTTACAAACCAAAAACTTTGTTTTGTTTCATTTTATGATTTATCTATGTTTTTCCTTTCCATTCTTCTATGAATGTATGCAAGATTCAAAAGAGCTAGGTTTTATAAATTTGTTGTACCCAAACCGAAATTTTTGCTTCATTAAGGCATTTTGCTTAAAATGGTCTAAACCTTGTAAAAGTGGGGTCAAAACTTAGTTTTTGGGCAAATAAAGTATGGGCTTTTAGTCAGTGTGATGCCAGGAAGATACTGGCAAAATTTGAAAATTTTGAAAATTAGGGTTTTTGAAATCTATTTTAACTCGAAACCCTAAAAAATAGGAACTTGTCAGAATTGTCTGAAATTAATTTTGATTGGCTTATTTCACATCACAATCACAGTGGTGAAGTTAGTTTCAGTTAGAAGTCAGTTTAAGGCTGGTGGGTAGTTTTCACTTTTTCGGGAGAAAAGTTAGGATCTTCGGGGTCATTAATGGCAGTCGGCCAGTACCAGGTATCAATATCTAAGCCTGAAACTCAAAGAGGAACGCTCTACAATAAAAGATGTTGGAAATAATGCTTTTTGATGGAGGGGATTTTCAGATTGGCAAAAAGTGCTAAAATATTCTAAGTCTGGGAACTTTTCACTATGTAACGCATAGTTACAAGACTCGCCTAAACTCGGCGAGTACTCGCGAGTCCCGAGGCGGGTGAGGCTGGACGAGTCCCAGAGACTCGGATGACGAGTACTCGCCGAGACTCGCCGGACTCGCCGGACTCGCCGAGTCCCGTGCCAAAGACTCGGCCGTCACTTTGTGGGCTTGAGTTGGAAAAAAAACATGTTTTAAAGTTTCTTTTTTTTTCTTTTTGCTTTTATACTTGCCTCTATTCCTTCAAAAGGCACTTCATTTCATTTTCAAGCCAAGTAAGAGAGAAAAAAGAGAGAAGAGAGCCAAAACACATTTGCATTGAAGGAAAATCAGCAAAGAGATTAAGCACCAAATGCTTATTGAATCACATTTGTGCAGATTCGTAGGTGATTTTGCTGCATCTAGAGGAGTCTACAAGGGATTGGAAAGAGATTTGCATTGATTTCAAAGAAGATTGAAGAGGTATGTTTGAGTTTTGAAGGTTTTTTTTGTTTTTTCTTAACCAAAACTTCATTTCTCTTCTTTTTTTCTTCTTTGTTTTTTCTATTTTGTTTTAGTGAAACAAAGAACAAGTTAAAAATAAATACAAACCCTAGGTGTGTTTGTTTAAGTTTTTTGTTGAACAAACCCTAGGCATTCTTGCAAAAAAATTTTTTTTTTATAGTTGCAAATTTGCAAACCCTAGGTTTTTTAGTTTAATTAAAAATTATACTTTGAATGCTAATTTTTTTGAAATTTATGTGTTATTGCAGCATTGTTTATATCTATAAATTGTCTCCATCATATTCACCATGTCTCAAAGTAGAAGAGATCCTTGTTGGAAACATGCCATTATTACCCCTGGGCAGAAAAAAGGAGAAGTACAATGTTTTTATTGCAAAACATTTTTTCTTGGGGGTGGCATTAATAGATTGAAATACCACCTTGCATGTATACCGGGCCGAGATGCTAATCCTTGCACAAAAGTCCCTGTTGAGGTAGTGCGTGAAGTCCAAGTGCAATTGGAAACCTTTGAGCAACAAAAAGAGTTAAAAAAGAAGCAAAAAGACGAGATGGCAGTCCTGTGTGGAGTTGGAGATTCGAGTTCTTCCATGCCTCCAATTCCTCAACGGCCTTCACCTTCAGTTGTTGGTAGTGGTAGTGGCAGTGGCAGTGGTAGCGTTAGCATTGGGCCTAGAGTTCGTGGATCTAGGCTAGATTCATATATTTTGCCACGCACTACTCCGGGTTCCCAACCATCTCTTGAGAGCATGGGTTGGAACAAGGATAAACATGATGCAGCCAGAGCTGCAATTGGAGACTTCTGGTTTTATTGCGACATTCCATTTCATGCAGCCAGGTAATTCTTCTTTTGTTTTGTTTTAAAATATATAGTTTGTTGCTTGATAGTTGATTCTTTATCTCTTGAAGTTTATTTTTAGAGCTATGTTGAATTCAAATTGAAATTATACATTTTTCAATACTAATTACTAACTTAATTTAATTTTTTTGTGTTAGGTCTCCATATTGGCAAAATATGATTGATGCAGTTACTGTTTGTGGGGCGGGGTTCAAAGCCCCTAATGATGAAGAGATAAAAGGCCCCATTTTGTCCCAAAAAGTGGCTGATGTGAAAGCCAAAATAGAGGAGCAGCGAGAAGTTTGGAGGACGAAGGGTTGCACCATCATGACCGATGGTTGGACCGATAGAAGAAATAGGACATTGCTCAACTTTCTTGTTTCTTCCTCAGGTAAATATTTTACTTCCTAAAATGCATTGCTTTAGTGATTAACATTGAACAATCAAGATTTTAAATTTATATTTTTTTGAATCATTTATTTTGTTTATTTTTCAGGTGGTACCGTGTTCATTAAATCTATTGATGCATCCGGCCACAGCAAAAATGCTGAATTCCTTTGTGAGGCTTTGGAGGGTGTCTTGGCTGAGGTAGGAGAGGAGAATGTGGTGCAAATAGTCACGGATAATGCAGCAAATTATGTTGCTGCAGGTAGACTATTGATGGATAGGCACCCATCATTGTTTTGGACACCTTGTGCCGCTCACTGCCTTGACCTCATATTGGAGGATCTTGGCAAGCTTGACTGGATCAAAGCATGTGTGGAGACTGCAAGGAATATTTGTAAGTTCATATATAATCACACATGGGTCCTCAACCTTATGAGGCAATACACGGGGCAAAAGGAGTTGGCTCGCCCTGGGGTAACACGCTTTGCTACCAACTTCATCACTCTACAATCCTTACTGCAGTCAAAGGGAGCTTTGAGGCGGATGTTTGTTAGTGAGGAGTGGTCTTCCTCAACATATTCTAAGACAAATGCAGGGGTGAATGTGTCAAGTTGGATTTTTGATGAGCAAAGCTTTTGGGTGCCTACTAAGGAGATTGTCAAGGTAAATGTAATAAGTAATTAGTTTAGTAACATTATATTTTCATTCTTATTTTTATTTTATTTGCTTATTTTTGTTGACATCTTACTTATGTCAATGTTTCATAATAATTGCAGGTCACAGAGCCTTTAGTGGTTCTATTACGAGTTGCTGATGGGGAGAAGCCCGCAATGGGCTACATATACGAGGGCATGGATAGGGCCAAAGAGGCCATTAGATCCATTTATGGGGGAATTGATAGTAAGTATCAGCCCATTTGGGAGATCATTGATAGACGATGGCACCTCCAGCTTCACAAGCCCCTACATGCAGCAGCACATTTTCTCAATCCGGCATTCCAATTCCGCAAAGAATTCAAGGCGGATGAGGAGGTTTTGAGTGGGCTCTACACAGTCATTGAGCGGATGTTTGATTCTCATGTTGGAGCCCAAATTGTCACCGAGATAGAGATTTTTAGACTTGCACAAGGAGATCTCTTTGCAAGAGATATATGCAAAGATACTTGATCGATATTGCAGCCAGGTAAAAATTTATTAAGGGCATAATAGTAGTTTAAAAATTATCACTTTTCAATCTTTTATATTCAATGTTCATATTATAATTAAATATTCACATTTTCACAATGAGATTTATTTTTTTTCTTTTTCTCATCTCAGATGCATGGTGGGAGAGATTTGGTGCTAAAGTACCAAATCTTCAGAGGATTGCAATTCGAGTGTTGAGCCAACCATGCAGTGCCTCGGGTTGTGAGCGCAATTGGAGTATGTTTGAGCACATACACTCCAAGAAGCGCAACAGGTTGTCAGTGCAGAGGTTGAATGATCTTGTTTATGTTCATTACAACCTGCGCCTTCGCCATAGACAGATATTGGGCACTGACTTGTCACCCATCACATTGGAGGAGGTTGATCCACAATCAGATTGGATCACTGAGACTGAGGATCCTGTTTTTACTGATGAGGACTTTGATTGGGTCGACCAGGCGGATCGAGAGGCAGAGGCAGTAGCCATGGCAGAGGAGGAGGATAGAGCAGGAGGAGACACCTTGCGTGCTGGTTTGGGTGCCACTGAGTCTGACACTGAGACACAGGCAGAGATGATGGCTGCAACATCATCCAGGACCTATCTTAGACGTCTACGCAGGAGGACTAATGCTTAGTGATGCAGGCTCCTTTGAGCCATAGACTTATAGGCTTATAGCTTTTGTTTTACTTTTGTTATATGTTTCGAACTTTTGATGCCATGGATTTCATATTCCATGAGTATTGTATACACTATACATTTCAAAACATTTATATATCTAACTATTTTGACTCTTACTACTATTATTTGTATTAAGTAATTACTTATTTCCTTCAGCCAAAATTTGCGTTTATACTTATGTGATCGATATATGTTTGTGTATAGGATCATAGTAGTTTCTATTTCATGATGTTATTGTGTATTTAAGGTTTATTTACTAAAGGGTGCATGAAACAAGCTTTAAATCCTTAAAAATCTCTGAATTTCTTGGGTTTTTCTATTTGCCGAGTCTTTGCCGAGTCTTGGGCGAGTCTGGGCTCCGAGTCCGAGTCCGAGTCAAAAATCGGCTTGCCGAGTCCGAGGCGAGTCCGAGTCTTGTAACTATGATGTAACGTAGTAGACACTTGCGCAATCAACGTGCAAATCAACTTTATAGTGTCCGTACATGTGAAAATGATGAAGTATAGTCATCCACACACCTCAGCAGTCACAACGCTTCGACATGGTCAACCGCAGCGATGGATACAGCGTTTGCAAAGCATAAAATGGTGAAAATCAATGAATTCAAAACAAATCTGCTCCCCTGTAGCCCAGGGGCGCCCTTCCATTTGAAGGTCAAGATTTGAGTGCTTTGGATGAAGGATACATTCATTATGTTCAGTTTTCAGTCAGCTTTCTGACTAGCCATGAAGCAAGATTATCCAAGTTACAGAACTCCGGCAAACGAAGACAGAAGCAGAGGTTGCGAAGAGTGTTTTCTCACGAGGCAGTCTAGAAATGCAGATCCGCTCCCTTCTAGCCCAAGGGCAATTTTCTTTTTGAAGGCCCAGATCTAGATGCATGTGTGTTTTGATGGTTTCAGTCTTTGCAGAATTAGTTTGGCTTTTCAACGAACTATCAAGCGAAAGCGTATCCAGTACAGAAATCCAGTTATCAGCGTTAGAAATGGAAATTGCAGGCAGGATACATGTCAGAAGAAGTTTTTCATAATTCAAATCCGCTCCCCTCTAGCCCAGGGGCGATCCTGAATAAGACCTGTTTGATGGGTGAATTTGCAATTGAGGTCTTCTTGAGATCTCTTCCAGCTCAGTTCAGTTTTGCAGTGTACTCGTTCACAAGACGATCCGATGTTCTGAGTAACTGTGACAGAGGTCCTACCGAGCACGTAAAATAGAGGATGGTGAAGCGTAGCTACACAAAGCTGCACAACTGTAGGCTAGGGGCAATTCTCCTTTAGGCCTGCCAGACAGGGTTATTTGCAATTACAGTCTTCACAAGACTTGTGTGCAATTACTCAAGCTATCCAACGAGTCTAGCCGACAACCTCCGGGATTTGGCGAATGCTCGTATGTGTGAGGTCAAGATGATAATGCTGTAAAGAAGAGCTGATTGAAGACAGTTCAAAAAATGACTTAAGTGTAAGAATATAATTTTCTTTGAAAAAGGCGATTTTCTTATAGAGGCCTTAAAAGCAATTTTCTAGCTTCGTCGTCTCCAAGAACATCTCTTGCAAGTTGACCAAACTGTACAGCAAGACAGGCGGCACGTGTATTGGAACATTCCGGTTCCTGGTATCAAGGGTCAAAGTATGGTGTTCAGATGAAAATCACACTTTTGTCAAAATGGTGTTTGAGCTATCACAGAATAGGGGCGCTCATTCTTTTGGGGTTCTTAATACAATTTTCAGATCCCTCACATACAGTCATTGGATGCAGAGTACTTCTAGTCATGCAATGAATCCATTATTCAGTCAATGGAGTTCATCATTCACCGTCAACGGCAGTTTGAAGCATCAGAAAGCAGAATGAAGAAATGACTAAGTCTGGAGTCAAAACATCAATTTAATCAGAGGCGCCTAATTTTCTAAGGTATCAGATGATGATTTTAGCAGTTGTTGTTCCCAACAGACATTTCATCCTTGTCATGCAGGCTTCGCAGTGGATATCTCAACACGGTCGCAGGATCATTCAATCATCTGGAAATCAGAGTTGAACAGGGTCAGTTGTAACTTTGCTTTCAGCTACAAAATAGGAGATTCTCAAAAATCTCATAACTATTGCAAATGGAAGCCTAAAAGATCAAAATTTGACTTTTTAGAATCAGGGAAGTGTGTTGAGAACAACAAGATGCTATTTTTGGCAAAATGATAAAAATAATATTTTTGCATGTAAGGCATTAAAAAGTGACGAATTTCTTCAAAGATAAATATTGGTGCCACTTTTAGTTCTTTGCATGCTTTGAAATTAAAATATTATTTTTAGTCTAAAGACTCAGAGACAGCAGCAGTTCAACTGGTAAAGGGCCAATCGGATTCCTTCTTCACAGTTAGGGTTTGAGCTTGCAGTCTTGCTTTTGTAGTACGATTTTGCTCTAGTTATGCAAGCATGGCATTCATCATTTCATTCATCCAGCTTGAGCAGAGGTGAATTCTTTCCAGAGTTGGGCGAATTTCTTCAGCGGTCAGTTGTGAAGGCATAAAAAATATTCTTTTGCAGGTACAAGTCAAGATTCATCAGCAGAATTCAAGGCAGAGTGGCGATTTTGACAGAAGAAGATAATAAATAAATAAAAATTAAAAAACATCTTTCTTCTTCTCTAGATTTCTTCCATCTTCTCGTCTTAAAATTTTTTCACATGTTTGAAGAATTGGCGTTTTTGGCAAAACAAATCATCTAGGTTGATTCAGAATTGCTTTCTCAGCAAAACCCATGTGCTAGAATTTTCAAGAAAAATTTGTTCCAGAGCATCAGTTCTTGAGGCTTTGATTTTCTGAAGTGAAATTCCTTTGCATGGTGGAGTAGAAGTCGATATTTTTCGAATCTAATGTTGTGGGTTGTCTTAGAAATATCTTCTGGACAAAACCCATATCTCAGATTTTCTCGGGAAAAATGTCCTCACAGCCCCTCAGATCTCAATTGAAAACCTTTTGCATGCGGGCCTAAATCACATTTTTTCACAATTTTGACATTGTGGGTCATCTTAGAATTTGATTCTACATAAAACCCACGTCTCAAAATTTTCTGTGAAAATTGCCCTCCGACAAGCTATTTTTAGCCTCATTAGGAGAGATTTTTGGTTTTTTGGAGAAGTTGTCAGAATATAGCCATGTTCACAGTCAACAGGCGAGTTTTTCAGGATGTAGTTCACGCAGAACGAATTCAAGACCAAGTCAGTCTTAATTCATGATTTCATCAGAAAAGCTGACATTGATTTGTATCAAGCGCATCGGAAAGGTTGACAAGAGTAGTCACTCAAGTTCACATGGTTTCATGTCTCGTATAGCTGATTGTCTTCCAAGGCCAGTTTAGAGGGTTGATACCATTGGGTTTCTATGTATGCAGCATGTTCATTTGTATTTCTCACAACCAAAGAGTTCGTAGTTTCATCATGCAACACTCTTCCATAAAGAAAAGCATGAAAAACGTGAGAAGCATCAAGCTGCAGAGGAAACAGTGGCCATCACTTCAGTTACAAAGCCGCCATAGTTACCAGCCAGTGAAGGGCCAGTTTAAGTATACAAAGATTTTCAGTTTTGCTTGAATTGCTAAGAAGCAGTGAATTGACAGTTGAGACATGTGACGACCTCTAGATGGTGATGCAGTCACTAACCTCGTGGAGGGGTTACTTGCTCGAGATCAGGGTCAGTGAACTTCAGTTCAAGGCGTCCCACCTTTTCCAAGATAGACATTAAACACAGGAGTTAAACTCGAGGCTTCTTTCCGAGTTAACTGGTTGTTACACATTGCATGCATGTCTTTCTTGGAAACATCTACGTACACTTGGAGCTTAGATTAGATCTTTCAGTTAACTGATGATAGCATTCCAGTTGACTTGCTTTCAATAAGGACGTGCATGTTGCACCTTGTCCATTTAGATTAGATGTTTTAGTTAACTGATGGTAGTTTCCTAGTTAATTGTGTAGTTTCATTCAATTAGGTTTAGATAATAAGATCTTGCATGTCTTGCAAGACTGTAGTTGACTCAGGGTGATTTTAGGGTTGCCTACACCTTGATGTCTATAAATAAGAGCTTTCAGCTCATTTGTAATTAGCTTTTCCTGGTGATAGAGAATTGCTGCGTTGTCGGCAACATGCCTATTCTCAAGATTGGTTCACCCTTGTAAACTAGAACTTTTGCTTCATAGCATACATGTTGCGCCTACCTTGCCTGTAGTATTGCTATTATTGTATCTGTTCAAAGAGTGATTGCTGTTATAATAAATTGTTGTGCCTACCTTGCCTTCATATTATTGTTATGGTGTTTATTCGACCTTAGTTAAATGGGGTTGCTGGTTTGATCATTATTGCATGCGTGTTGCGTCTATACAATCTACTGTCCCAGTTGCTTACCTTTTGTTTTCTTTATTATAAGCCTATTCCGAAGAGCAAATAGTTGCGCCTACCTTGCCTTCATGTTGCGAAACTGTACTCAAAGCTTATCGTATGATGTGTGTTATAGTAAACTCATTCAGCCAAGCAGATAGTTGTGCTTACCTTGCCTTCATGTTGTGAAGCTGTACCAAGTTTATTGTTCATTTGTTTGTTTTAATAAACTTCTTCCCGGATTAGCAAATAGTTGCGCCTACCTTGCCTTCATGTTGTGAGCCCGCACCTGGAGTTTATCGTACAATACATTCTTGCTCCATTTCCTCATGCTCTGTTTCTTGAGGAAATTGGATAGATATTAAAGAAGTTAGCTTAGTTGTAGTTACATGATCTGCGAAACCAGAAAATACTTAGCTGCAACGTTCTAGGTTTTCTTAACCTTGTGCCTCTACCAGCTGAGAACAAAAAGATAGGACATTAGTTTAGTTTTCTATTTCATGCATTCCAGCACAATGAGGGAGCTTCCCCTCCTAATTTGAAGAGCACTCATTACGTAGTGTGCATAGCTGTCCGTACAAACTTACACTCCAAAGGTGTTAGTTTTTACGCCAACAAAATCAATATTTTGTTTTTATTCAAATTTTGAATGTGTTGTTTGCAAAACAAATTGCCATAGGAATCACAATGTCAATGGGTTCTACCTCCGGCTCCATAGCTAAACCAAACTGAAAGCTCAAAAAAAATCGTAATTCTCCTCTATGGAAGTATGTTGAGATGATAAAACTGATTCCAGGTGGTGGCGGTTATGTTTGGAAATGCAATGGGTGTGAAGTTACATATTCTAGTTCATACCATAGGGTGAAAGCACATTTGTGTGGTATAAGTGGAAAAGGTATCACATCTTGCTTTGGAAAAGAAGGTGAACCTATTCCACCTGATAAAGTTACAAAATACATTATGGAGCAAGATGCAATAGATCAACGGGAAGCCCAAAAAGGAAATCAGCCTTTGTTAAAAAAAAAATCAAAGGGAATGCAACCACCATCTAATCCCAATATTGTGGTAGAAGACCACCCATTTATTGCCACTCTGGATCTTCAAACTTAAAGTGCACAACCTATTGCAAACAAGAGAACAAAGGGGCCTTTGGAACTTGCATTTCAAAATGAGAGTAGAGCCCTTGCCGACCAATGTGTAGCTAGATCCCTATATGCCAATGGATTATCTTTTAATGTTCTTCGTTCTCCATATTGGAAAGAGATGTTGAGAACGGTTAATGAAGCTCCAAAAGGGTACAAAGGCCCGGGTTATGAGAAGGTGTGTGGCACTTTATTGGAAAAGGAGGTTGAGTTGGTTGAAGATGCATTGAAGCTATAAGAGATTCATGGGTTGAGACAGGTGTGTCCATTGTTTCGGATGGTTGGAAGGACTCAAGAAATCAGCCTTTGATCAATGTCATAGCGGTGTCCCCTAAAGGTGCAATGTTTTTGAAAGCCGTGGATTGTGAGGGGCAAGTAAAAAGATGGACAATTTATTGCTAATATTCTCATTGCAGTCATTGAGCAAGTGGGATCCCACAATGTTGTTCAAGTTGTAACGGACAATGCCAAGAATTGTAGAGCAGCAGGGTTGTAGGTTGAGGAAAGATATTCACATATCTTTTGGACACCTTGTGCGGTCCATTCACTCAATCTTATGCTGCAAAAGATTGGGAATAAAATTTCATGGATCAAACAATTGTATGCTGAGGCTGAGGACATTCAGATGTTCGTCACCAACCACCACATGTCTCAAGGGATCTTTAGATCCTTTTCAAAATTGGAGCTATTGAAGGTAAGTGAAGTAAGATTTACATTTGTCATTTTCTGATTTTCATAATTTGATTGTGCATTCTAATTTAAATTCTTCTTTAAAGTTTATTTTTAAATTTAAATTTATGTTTTTAATTTGCAATAGGTTGCAGAGAGCCACTTTGCCTCTAATACAATTGTCTTGAGACGACTTGTGAAAGTTAAAAAGGCACTTCCTAGCATGGTGATTAGCAAAAATTGGTCTATATGGAGGCAAAGCAGCACTGAAAGAGCAACAAAAATTAAGAGCATGATATTAGATGACTCATGGTGGGATCGTGTGGAGTATCTCCTTAGCTTCACTGAGCCCATTTAGAGTATGATTCGCTATACTAACATGGACAAGCCATGCATTGGAGAAATATATGATGGTATAGACTCAATGCTTGAGAAGATCAAGTGCACCATAAATGCAAGAGACCAAGACCCTGAAGAGACTTTCTTCAAACAAGTGCAAACAATTGTTGAAGAAAGATGGAACAAAATGACAACTCCATTACACCTTCTTGCCTTTGCATTGACTCCAAAATACTACAGTAGTCAGCTTCTTTCACAGCCATGAAGGCTTCCTCCAGATAGATATTTAGAAGTGGCTAAAGGGTACAAGGAAGCATTTATGAGACTCTTCCCTGACCAAGATTTGCGAACTGTAGTCACGAATGAGTTCACTGATTTTGTGCACTCAAATCATCTAGATGTTGATGCTTCTCGTGATAGGTTCTTAAAGGATGCTCATAGTTGGTGGTACTTCCATGGACAATACTTCCAAAATTTGCAGCCCCTTGCAATCAAAGTTTTATCACAAGTAAGTTTAATACATTTTCATATTTTAGTTTTACTTTTAAAATTTAAAAGTTTCATAATTTCATTTATAATTTTAAATTTTTTAATTGTTTACTTTGTCTTCATAGGTTGCTAGTTCATCCGCATCTGAGAGGAATTGGAGCACATATTCTTTCATCCACTCAATAAAGCGCAATAAATTGCTCTCAAAAAGAGTGGAGAACTTAGTATATGTGCATTCCAACTTGCATCTCCTTTCACACAAACAAAGTAACTACAAGGGGAGATGAAGTTGTGGGATATAGGGCCAGAGGATACTGACTTGGATGCTTCCACTTCCCACCATGTTGCATATGAGGAGTCCGATATCCAACAGGAGCATGGGCACAATACTAGTACTAGTGACACTGCCATTGGCATTACTTGTGATTCATCTAGTCTTCCTACTTCATCTAATGTCAATGTTGACTTTGATATGGTTGATTTAGAGAATCCATTTGATGATTAAAACTTTAAAAGTGTTGTAATATTGAACTTGAAGTTTGAACGATGAATATTTATCATGCATGTTTAAAAAATTAAATGTTTTAACTTTTAAATGATATTCAAGTTTATGGTGGTTTTGTTGTTTATATGATGTGATGTTCTAATCCTAATTCATGCTTCTAGGTTGCATATATCTATATATATATATATTTATATATTTACATGTTTTTGCACTAACGAACCGAATCCACCCCCAAAAAAATTTAGCCGAACCAGTGAACCGAACCCCCGAACCCAAACCCGAACCGGAACCGGTACCGGTAACTTAGTTTTTTATGCTTTTTGTGTAGACATACCTGAAACAAACCCAACCCCATTTTGTTTTGGTTGTACTACAGTAGCTGAACCCAAACTAATAACCATATATATGGATGTATCTATATGTGTATATATACATGCATGTGCACACATACACAGCTATGTGTGTGTGTGTAAAATTGTTAATGGTTTTCCAATTTTTTTGTTTTTTGTTTTATGATTTTTATTTTTATTTTAGCTAAATCAGAGAGTTTGGAGAAACCACATATTTTTGCAAAGTTGCAAGTCTGACACAAACTCACCCAAGTCTGAGTTGGGTCTATAGATACATGCTAACCAACATGGCTCGTGACTCACTAAATAAATACTCACCAAGTTTGAGCATGTATATTTGCTTAAATACACACAAAAAACATGCACAAACAAATTTGAAAAATTGTGAATGGCTTTCCACTTTTCGGTTTTATGGTTTTTCTTTTTATATTTGCTGAATCAAAGAGTTTGGAGGCCATGTTTGAAATATACTGACCAATTTTTTCAATTTTTTTCACACACTAATTTCACCCATTAACGTTAGTGAAAACACAATCCAACTGAAGGGAACCCTTTCCTCTGATCAACCCTGATCCCAATTCGGGCAAGGTGAGAGCATACTCAATAGGGGATTGTTAGCGCAACCGAAATTGCTGAACGAGTAATGAAAGGAGATAACAATCAACTCAACCACTTATTCAACGGGAGGACTAAAAATGAAAGTACATTACTGAAATTAAATATGCAACTCGACCACTTGTTCACTGGGAGCATGTTGACGGCTCAGCCGATCAGCAATATGATGAAGTGATGCATTACAATATATAAATAGGCGGCAAGCCAGCCTCTTCCACTTATTCAACGGGTGATGCAAGAAATGAAACCTGAAACTATAGACTGAAATGATGCCAGTCTCTTCCACAAAAGTGGGGTTACAAAATATAAAGTGCAGAAAGTAAAGAGCTGATCAGTACTACTGATTTAGCATTACAATGCGATGAACAATCTGCAAATACGATGAGATGTAGATAACCAATAAACTCCAGAATGTTAGGAAATGAACTCCAAACAAGTATAAGCTATCCAGCATATGAAATATAGTAAAAAGGACTGAAATATCAGGTTTGATATAAATATTGCAGCAATCAGAAATTCATACCAACAGGCCCTAGAATCACCAAAACGCTCATAACTTCGTCAAAACACCTCCGATTGATGTGAAATCAAGTGCAAAGGAAGCATAAGAGAAGGGCGACCAAGTACAAACCAAGAAATAGCAAAAAGCAACCTCAGATTTTTTATGCATGCTTCCCAATGCAAATGGCAGGCAAAGTACAACCTCCAAGAAAGGGCGACCAGCAAGATAAAATCCAAATCACCTTTGAAAAATATGAAAACTTGCAAGAAGGGGCGCCCCAGGTAGACTTGAACAATAAGCCAATACCCAGAACCAACAAAAAATTGTGCAAGGAGCTATGATCGAAAATGTGCTTCAGCCAAGCACCACACCAACATTACCAAAAACTGATAAAAATGCAAGAAACTCAACTACAATGTGCTCAATCTGTTCTCAAGGATTAAGAACAACCAAATCTCAACTAGTTGCTATTTTTCAAGCAAGAAGTCAAGCCAAAGCTAGGAGGTATGCATTCCTCAAAGCAACTCACTAACCATTCCTGTAGCATAACATTACTGTAGATATAAGATGCTGAACTAAGAGCCCAATGCTCTTATTTATAACATTTCCTACCCCAAATTCAAATTCAATCTCCCTCCAAATGCACACCAAAATCAAACTCAAATTCACAATGCCCATTTAGTGTCATTTGCATTTCATTTCTCCAAGTCGTCGTCCTCCAAGAATGAAATATACCAAGCCAAATTTTTTGCTTTTTCAATTACAACAAGGATATCAGCAGTACACAATCGTTAGGGTTAGCATTTAAAACCAAAGGATGCTGAAATAACTCGACATCAAGCATGTGCTTTCCAAACCGAAACGGAGTGGGAGCTACCATATGACGGAGATGTTAAAGATGCTGAATTAACTCGACGTCAAGAATGTGCTTTCCAAACCAAGATGGAATGGGAGCTACCATATGACGGAGATGCTAACTATGCTGAAAGTAAACTCAACACCAAGTATGTGCTACCCAATTCCAGAGTGGAAATGAGGCGACCATATGGCGGAGATATACAGAAATACAATGCAGCTTCAGAATGTAAAGTAAGATTAAGAGAAATGCTGACAGTACTACTGTTCAGCTTACAAAATATCAGAAGATGCCTGCAATAAACAAGATTAGAAGCTCTCCACTGCTGCAGTAATAGATATGATCATTCCAAGGTTAATTATGACCTTCCAGATACAACTCTTCACCAAAATACAGATTACTCAAGACTGATATAACAGAACAGCAACGTAATATGCATAACCAGCAACCCTAGAATCCACTAAAATGCTCACAACTCACTCAATACTTGCCAGAATGACATGAGACCTGATGCAAACGAAAGCTATAATGATGGCAATGAGGACTAGACCAAGAAACAGCTAACAAATCAAAGTATTCTTTTTTCTAAACATTTGCCAGGCAGACCAGAATGGTGCGGCCAATAGAGAGAAGCGATTTTGCTTTTAAAAAATAAACACTCAATATTAAAATCTAAATCTTTGCAAGAAGGGTCGCCCCTATCAAGGAAACTCAATGAATCAATACCCAGAACGACTGTATTTTTATTTTCAGATTTATGAGTGAAACTACAGATTCAGCTTGACTTCAGCAACTTCAAAATGAGACTGAAATGCAAATCTAGAACTCCAAAAATGCAAGATACTCAACTGAAATGCAAGACAAACCTATTACAAACTATCTCTCAACTAGTTGCTATCTTTCAAGCAAGAAGAAGAGCCAAGCTAGGAGGCATTCATTCCTCGAAGCAATCCCAAAGCCATTCCGGCAGCATAACAATATCATAAAACATAAGATAATCCAAAAGAAGAGAAGGAACCTCCTTTATAGAATGAAGAGAAGACTCTGGAGGCTTCTAGAAAGTGTGCCCTAATCCCAAGCTGCTTTTAGGTTTAATCTTTGACCAAAACTCTTTCTTCAAAATGGCATACCTTCCTTGAGAGATATAAATCACTTCTCTTTTTTTAAATAAAATATAAACTCCTTCAAATAGGCGTCCATTTTCCCTTTAGCAATTATAAACTTTAGGAATATAAAAATATTTCCTTCATGAGAAAATACCCCTCAAAGTCCCCTTCTTTAAAACAACCTTTAAGTTATATCACTAGGCCAAGGGTATTTTTAAAATAAAACGTTTTGACTTAAAATAACTTATTTCTGCAAAATGAACACCTTAAGCCAAAAATGAGAATTGCCGAATGAACTGCTAGAAGAGGAAAGTCAACTGAGCTGATGCTAACTGGATCACTGCTAAAAATAGAATTTACTAAAAATAGTAAATTCCCGAAGGTGCTCAGAATGCCGAACCGAAACTACCAACGCGAAGCTCTCAAAAAACCCAAAAGGAATCCAAAAGCCAAGTTCAACATTTCCAAGTGCAAGCTCCGCAAAAAGACGAAAACATCCTCCAAGAAGTTTGGAAACCCTGATTCGAGCTTCTGCTTAGCCTACGAGTTCCCAGAATTAGGCTAAATCCAAATGAGAAGCATAGGGCTAAATTGGGGACATTACAGTCCGCCCTTCCCAAAATTGCTTGTCCTCAAGCAATGCCACCACAACTCTAGAAAAATTAAGACTGATCCATACCAAAACAAGTATGATCCCAGGTTCCCAATTCTGTCTCAAGAAAAACCCACCATGCCGATGCTGCACCACTCTGATCACATCAGTGAAAACATCATACCAATGCTGCACTAACCTTTCTTGAGTCTCCAAAGTGTTACCATCCCAGATACTCAAACTCCACATAGTAACAAACGAAGTCCTGATAGCAAATGTGACATCTTCAATTCTTCTTGTGAAGAGGAAAGCAATCCTTTGCAAGGCTCAACAAACTCATGATCATGTCTCCTCATGGAGCTTCTATGCATCAACTGAATTATACTGACACCATCATGAAGACTTCTAATCACTCTTACAGTTCCAGCTCCAAGAGTCTCAGAATGAAAAGCCAAAGCATGTGGAAGTTCACTGTCCCGAACCAGTATAGCAAAGAAACTATCAAAACTTGTCTCACAAACTCCCATAAAGTGAACTCCGAGAATATGATAGTTGTGAAGAAACAAATAATCTCTGTTGTTCAAGGCTGAAGTTAGCGAAATGCAATCTGATTTTAGTACTTCACACAAGGAAAAACAGCAGCACCAAAGAAATTCCCAAGTGTGAGTGTATGAGATGAGCAAGGAGTTGCAAGATAACACTTCAAAATTGGCAGGAAAACACACTAGAGCAATCTCCAACTGAAAACTACCACTTCTTTGATCGGAAGTGAGGAACCAACTCTCTTGAATGAGAGAGACTTCATATGTAAGGTGGCTGGTCCGCCTCAACCCACCAAGATCAGTTCTCCAAATTTGCTTTTGCCTTAGCCAAGGATCACTCTCAAAAGCCACCAACCGTTCCTCTCTCCAATCCAGACTCAAAATTTCCCTCCAATCCACTTGTTGATGAACAAATGGGGCCATCAAGTGGTTGCTAAAGGAAAGGACCACACCCAAAGGTCTGAAAATTTGATCACTACTCCACCAAAAGTCTTTTCTACAAGCCATAAACTCCATCCACCCATGTTGAGAATCCCAAGCATGGACACCCAATTGAAAAATATTTTCAACACACTGCCAGGAAATCACAATGCGTTTCCAAGTGCTAGTGAGAACCAAGTGCATTCTCACGAAACTGGTGTCCCCTTGAAGCTCAACCTTGAAAGCTTCAACCATATTGGAGTATGAAACATAGAATGACTTCATATTCAACTCCCAAAACTGACTAGTATGAGCCCAAACATCATTCCACCCAAAGGATGGATTGTCAAGAGTGCAAACACCAAGTTTTGGTTCGTCATTCTCCCATTCCTCTTGTGTAGTAGGTCTGAAATCATCATTCCTTGCTGCTGTAATGAAGTTACCAGCAGCTACCAAGACTTGTCTCATCAACATCTCGATGTCATAGATGTTGAAATTACCTCGCTTTGACACCTCCCATATGGAATCTTCACCCTTGAGCCCACTTATGCATTCATTACTAACCAATAGACATGGCACTTCCTCATGGAGTGATATTAAAGCATCCAAGCACTGAGAACCAAGCTCAGTCTCATTCTCCGTTTCATCTTCCATTTCATAGAGAGGATTGTCAAAAACTTGAAAGTCATTCCTTTCATCTTGCTGCTCCAAACCAGCACATGCAACTTCTGATTTTCTTGAGATGCTTTCAAGATCAAACTCCTCTTGAAGACAATCAAGCCCTCCAATCACTTGCTTGATTTCTTCAACTCTTTCTGCACCCTCTTGCTCCTTGAAGAATTTGAAGTTAGTAAACTAGTCTTCAATCTCCGTTAGAGCCAACTGAGTTTTTCCCAACATGTCCTTTGTTGTTTCGAGCTCCAGAATGAGCTCATCAATCATACTCTCATTTTCATGAAAAGAACAAATGGTCTTCTTTGCAACTTCAAAGGCATAATCTCGTTCTTCAATCGAGTGCACGTACTCGGACTTCAAGGTCTCCAAAGAATCTCTGATAAGTTGCAATTTGGGAAGAGCAACTTCATCTATCACTCCTCTACGTCTCTCTTCAAGCTGAGCCTTCCAGTAAAGCTCTTCAACCAAGCTATGTGTGCGGTCAAACAGGGATAGAGCTTGCACTTCCTTGTCAAAATTTACCTTGTAGTGATCTTCGTGCTCATGAACATGCAAGGATGGCGAATTGCTGAATTGCTGATAGGCTGCAACTGCAAATCAGAACCTTGCCCCTTGTCTTTGCTGCCCTCAATGCTGCTCCAACATCCTTGTACTTTACCACCAACATGCGGAAAATGCTTAATGCCATGGAGATGATCATTCTCCATGATTTCTTCGACTCTATTTTTGCAATCAGCTTCTTGAATGGAAAAATCAGACTTGTGTTTGTAAACCTCTTTAACTCTTTCCTCTTCAAGAGCCATATGGTCTTCAAGCTCTTCTTCTTCAAAGACAACTTTCATTTCAATGGCTACCTCATAGTTTGCAATGCAATATGATTTTTGTTCTTCATCCGGGTCAAAGGGAAATTCATCCCACAATGGTTCTCTTTCATACCTTGGTGCCAACACCCCCGGATCCCAATTGCTAGTGGGCTGATTCGGATGATCAACTAGGAAAAACTTATCATTCTCCCTTTGTAGTGATGACTCTTTGAATAAGTCAAATCCCAAATCACTTAAGTTGATAACATCAAAATTGTTTCTCTCCCATGGCTTAGCTTGCTGCTCAAACCAAATGTCACCACTATAGTGAAATGAAGAATCTTCATTGCTTGCTGTTTTGTAAACTTCACCATCATTATCTTCACCATGAGGAAGTATTATGCTGATATCTTCGTGTAGAACTTCTTGAGAAGTTGGGACAACAACTTGAAGAGAATCCATCTTTACCAAGTCGTCAACATGATCCGGTATGGACTCTTTGGAATCATCTTTGTCATCATGACCACTAATCTTTCCTATATCTTGCTCTAATTTCTCCAAAAGTGGCTTCAATTTCTCCTCACATTGATTAAACAATCCCTTAATCAGCATAGCAGCCATAGGGGAACCCTCTTCTTCATGTTCATATGCGTCCAAAAGGAAGGATTGGACACTAGGTGGAATTTCATCAGCCTCATTAATAGTGAGAACAAGAATATTATTCACAGCTGCAATAACATCCTTTTCCTGTTTGCTCCAAGTGGATATGAAGAGGTAACAGAACAAGTGATAAATCTGATCATGCATTTCCAAGTCTAATAGCAAGTTACTTATCCTGAGATCTGAAAATGTTTTTAAGATAGCAACCTTTCTAGAAAATAGACCGCTTCCAGTTTCATCAAGATCTTGGAAACTTTCAACAATTCTATGAAGAATCTTCTTCATAGTTTCATCATCATAAGGCATCAGGGGAATCACAATTCTCATCAACTCCATGAAGCAAGAAGTAATCAGGAGCTTGGTTTCTTCATTTGGATGTCCCAGCCAATAGGGCTGAATTAAAAAGTGAATTGCAGGTGATAATGCCAACTGCATCCATTCAGAAGGTGACTGCTTCACTTGTCTCAAACATTGTTCCAATATTTGAAGATTATTCTTTTCATCTTCCCTCGACTTACATTCTTTGTCAAGTCTATTTCCGGTTGCCAAAAGTGTTTGTTCCAGCTTTATCTCTTCTCTTTTAGCCATTTTAAACTGCCACTTCTAAACTGAGCTGAACTCTGTTCTAACCTCTGGTGTAGAACTGATTTCTTTGTCATTCAACTATCAACTGAACTCTGTCTTTTCCACAGGATGACAGGATCTTAGCTCTGATACCATTGAAATATACCAAGCCAAATTTTTTGCTTTTTCAATTACAACAGGGATAGCAGCAATACACAATCATTAGGGTTAGCATTTAAAACCAAAGGATGCTGAAATAACTCGACGTCAAGCATGTGCTTTCCAAACCGAGACGGAGTGGGAGCTACCATATGACGGAGATGTTAAAGATGCTGAATTAACTCGACGTCAAGAATGTGCTTTCCAAACCAAGATGGAATGGGAGCTACCATATGATAGAGATGCTAACTATGCTGAAAGTAAACTCAACACCAAGTATGTGCTACCCAATTCCAGAGTGGAAATGAGGCGACCATATGGCAGAGATATACAGAAATACAATGCAGCTTCAGAATGTAAAGTAAGATTAAGAGAAATGCTGACAGTACTACTGTTCAGCTTACAAAATATCAGAAGATGCCTGCAATAAACAAGATTAGAAGCTCTCCACTGCTGCAGTAATAGATATGATCATTCCAAGGTTAATTATGACCTTCCAGATACAACTCTTCACCAAAATACAGATTACTCAAGACTGATATAACAGAACAGCAACATAATATGCATAACCAGCAACCCTAGAATCCACTAAAATGCTCACAACTCACTCAATACTTGCCAGAATGACATGAGACCTGATGCAAACGAAAGCTATAATGATGGCAATGAGGACTAGACCAAGAAACAGCTAACAAATCGAAGTATTCTTTTTTCTAAACATTTGCCAGGCAGACCAGAATGGTGCGGCCAATAGAGAGAAGCGATTTTGCTTTTAAAAAATAAACACTCAATATTAAAATCTGAATCTTTGCAAGAAGGGTCACCCCTATCAAGGAAACTCAATGAATCAATACCCAGAACGACTGTATTTTTATTTTCAGATTTATGAGTGAAACTACAGATTCAGCTTGACTTTAGCAACTTCAAAATGAGACTGAAATGCAAATCTAGAACTCCAAAAATGCAAGATACTCAACTGAAATGCAAGACAAACCTATTACAAACTATCTCTCAACTAGTTGCTATCTTTCAAGCAAGAAGAAGAGCCAAGCTAGGAGACATTCATTCCTCGAAGCAATCCCAAAGCCATTCCGACAGCATAACAATATCATAAAACATATGATAATCCAAAAGAAGAGAAGGAACCTCCTTTATAGAATGAAGAGAAGACTCTAGAGGCTTCTAGAAAGTGTGCCCTAATCCCAAGCTGCTTTTAGGTTTAATCTTTGACCAAAACTCTTTCTTCAAATTGGCGTACCTTCCTTGAGAGATATAAATCACTTCTCTTTTTTTAAATAAAATATAAACTCCTTCAAATAGGCGTCCATTTTGCCTTGAGCAATTATAAACTTTAGGAATATAAAAATATTTCCTTCATGAGAAAATACCCCTCAAAGTCCCCTTCTTTAAAACAACTGTTGAGTTATATCACTAGGCCAAGGGTATTTTTAAAATAAAACGTTTTGACTTAAAATAACTTATTTCTCCAAAATGAACTCCTTAAGCCAAAAATGAGAATTGCCCAATGAACTGCCAGAAGAGGAAAGTCGACTAAGCTGATGCTGACTGGATCACTGCTAACAATAGAATTTACTAAAAATAGTAAATTCTTGAAGGGGCTCAGAATGCCAAACCGAAACCACCAACGCGAAGCTCTCAAAAAACCCAAAAGGAATCCAAAATCCAAGTTCAACATTTCCAAGTGCAAGCTCCGCAAAAAGACGAAAACATCCTACAAGAAGTTTGGAAACCCTGATTCGAGCTTCTGCTTAGCCTACGAGTTCCTAGAATTAGGCTAAATCCAAATGAAAAGCATAGGGCTAAATTGGGGACATTACAAAGAAGCATTATACTTTATTAAAATGTTAATAAAGTATATAATGGCGTCCATAATAATAATAAAGTGAAACACTTTATTAAACTGATTTAATTCCTCTAGGCTAGGCGTCAAAACAATAAAGTGAAATATAAATATAATTGACCACTTATTTCAACAAGGCGTTCAAACATGCCTTTTAAATATTTCACTTAAAATAATATTCTCATCAAATATCAAGCTTGCCAAAATAATCACCTCAAATGCTAGAGACCAACTGAATATACTGCCCTACCTGAAATAGCCATAATGCCAAGTTGTTGAAACACTGCCAAAAATAGCACCAAGGGTGTTGGAGACCAAACTGCTCGAATTGACCTGCCAAATATAACCATTGAATTGAACTGCAGAAACCCTGCTAAAAATAGCACTGTTAAAAATAGAACTTACTAAAAATAGCATATTGCTAAAAATAGTAAGTTGTTCCAAACTCATTTTAACCACACTTCGAGCATCCGTTGTACTTACTAAATATAGTAAGTCCGGAAAAGTTCTTTGATTTAGTTGCATGTCACATTGTCACGAAGCTCTCTAAAAACCCAAAAGGAATCCAGAATCCGATCTGTAAAGATCAAACATGCAACCGTCGTAATTTACTAAAAATAGTAAGTCTGGAAAAGTTCTTTGATTCAGTTGCATATCATACCACTGCGAAGCTCTCTGAAAACCTAGAAAGAGTCCCGCAACCAATCTGCAAAACTCCAACATGCGAACCCCTGAATCCTCAAAAGAAACCTCCAAGTAGCTGTGTTGGCGTAAGAACTAACACCTTTGGAGTGTAAGTTTTTACAGACAGCTATGCACACTACGTAATGAGTGCTCTTCAAATTAGGAGGGGAAGCTCCCTCGTTGTGCTGGAATGCATGGAATAGAAAAGTAAACTAAATCCTATCTTTTTGTTCTCAGCTGGTAGAGGCACAAGGCTAAGAAAACCTAGAACGTTGCAGCTAAGTATTTTCTGGTTTCGCAGATCATCTAACTACAACTAAGCTAACTTCTTTAAATCTATCAAGTTTCCTCAAGAAATAGAGCATGAGGAAATGGAGCAGGAATGTATTACACGATAAACCTCAGGTGCGGGCTCACAACATGAAGGCAAGGTAGGCGCAACTATTTGCTTATCCGGGAAAAGGCTTATTAAAACAAACGAATATACGGTAAACTTGGTACAGCTTCACAACATGAAGGCAAGGTAGGCACAACTATTTGCTTGGCTGAATGAGTTTACTATCACACACATCAAACGATAAGCTTTGAGTACAGATTCACAACGTGAAGGCAAGGTGGGCACAACTATTTGCTCTTCTGAATAGGCTCATGATAAACAAAACACAAGGTAAGCAACTGGGATAGTATATTGTATAGACGAAACACGCATGCAATAACGATCAAACCAACAACCCCATTTAACTAAGATTGAATAAACACCATGACAATAACATGAAGACAAGGTAGGCGCAACAATTTATTATAACAACAATCACTCTTGAACAAATACAATAATAGCAATACTACAGGCAAGGTAGGCGCAACATGTATGCTATCGAGCAAAAGTTAAATTACAAATGAGCCAAATGCTCTTATTTATAGACTTCAAGGTGTAGGCAACCCTAAAATCACCTTGAGTCAACTACAGTCTTGCAAGACATGCAAGATCTTATTCCTAAACCCTAATTGAATGAAACTATACAGTTAATTGGGAAACTATCATCAGTTAACTGAAATATCTAATCTAAATGGACAAGGTGCAACATGCATGTCCTTATTGAAAGCAAGTCAACTGGAATGCTATCATCAGTCAACTGAAAGATCTGATCTAAGCTCCAAGTGTATGCAGATGTTTCCAAGAAAGACATGGCATGCAATATGTAACAACTAGTTAACTCGGAAAGAAGCCTCGAGTTTAACTCTTGTGTCTAATGTCTATCTTGGAAAAGGTGGGACGCCTTGAACTAAAGTTTATTGGCTGTGATCCCTGGCAATTAACCCATCCACGAAGTTGCCGACTGCATCACCCTTTGGGGAATTGAAGCTCTGGTGGAGAATCCCATGTCTATGCAGCATGTCTTCTCCATTAGTTATCTGACACTGGAACTCACCCTTACTCCTGGTCGCCTCATCAAACAATGTTGACATGACTGTAAGCTGATTCAACTTGCAGCCAATGGTCTCACCACTGAAAATATTGTGAATAAGTGCTTGGAGCTCTAATTGAACATTAGTAAGCTCAACATAGTCACCACCCACATGTTGATACAAACATGGTAATTGAGACACAAAGTTTCTCACATAGTGGAGTGCATTGGTAACATGCACTCTACTCTCAGCCACCTCAGATGCTATCTTTTCTTCTATCTCCGCCATGAAGATCAACTGTGTTCTCCAAACGTAGACATCTTCTTTATCTTCTACATCTATGATTGAGTCAAATGACATTCCCAGGTTAGCAATCAGAATCTCATCCCTGGGTCTACTGATGACCAAATCACGCTCCTCCTCCTGAAGTTGTAGACGAAGCTCACGTGCATTATACCGCAATTGGTACAACTTTGAAAGTACAAGGCGGCCTCTAGCAATGAATTCCTACTCCCACTCATCTAACCGCTTGCCATATGCAACCAAGTGATCAATCTGACCCTGTTTTGCTGGTGGTTCTAACATATGTGGAAGTGCGATGACAGTATCCCCTGTCCTATGTACAAGGCTGGAATTTATTGGCGAAGTTGTTGTATTTCAGGCTTGAGATCTGATTTATCTTCACCATCTTTCACCATCCTATCCCTGGCACTATCTATAGCAACCTGTAGGAGGTCAATGTCTGTTTGGCGAGTACTTTTACCGAAGTTTGACTGTGATAACTTTGAAGTCTTGTGCTTCCATCTCGTCCAGACTCTTATCTTCAGGAGGTGCAACAGTCTCAACAATAATCTTCTTTCCTGCATTCCTCTCAACATGGACCTGTTTCTTGATCCTCTTGTCAGGCACATCTTGATGGTCATGATCGAAATCCGAATGATCAAGTACATAAGATGGCTGTCTCCTTTTTCTTCCCAGTTGATTCTCAAGCCAAGACGAATCCTGACTAATCCCATTGGAATGATCTATACTGTTCATAGGATCTGATGAAAGTGAATGTGTAGAAGGGTCACTGCGAGGAGGTGAATCCACGTCCAAATCAATGTGAATTGGAACTGGAGGTTGCTTTGGTGTTGGTGACGGTAAATGCGGCTGAACCTCAGGCTGTGGTGAACTCTGCACAACTTCTACAACAGGCTCTATATGTGGGATCACAACAGATGCTTTTCCCTTTGAATTACTAGGCGCTAGATTCTTCCTAGCAAGGTTACTCCTCTTCTTCTGCTTCAGCTTTGATGAGGAGGGTAGTACATCTCCTTCTGATGGCGGCTCTGCTCTAGGCAAGGATACCTTTCTCAACCTTCTGCTTTCTAAGTAAAGCGTACTATTCTGGATGACCCTGCTCGATCTCTCCTTTACTGATGTGAACTCCTTGGCATACCAGTTCACTAATGGCAGTGGTTGTCCATCAACCTGCTCTCTATAAAATTGAGGAAGTGTATCTCCCTCATCCTCTGACAATCCTTCTACATCTTCTGCCAAGAAGACATAAATCTACGGAAGAGAGAACTTGCTATAGCTACGTCTACGAACCTCGAAATCATCCTTGCAATTCACCCAGTAATCTTCCATCGTAGATTTGTGATAAGAGAGATTACCAAGGTGAGCTGCGTAATGACCCCAAGGATCATATGTGCGTGTATCAACTAGGTACTTGAGTTTGAGATTTTCTAACTCTTGACTTGCAACCTTAGCATCAACCGCCGTCTTACACCAATACATCCCGAACTGTAAAGGAAACTCAATAGCTGGTTTACGATTGTTGTGCAAACGTTTGTGAACTTCATACACCTGCCTCAGGAACTCCATGAATATGGTTTTATCCGAAGGATAACGTGGTAACATGGCTGATTTTCCTGTGTATCCATAGACACGAATATAGGTGTATGTAGGAAACTGAATGTACAATCTGCCCAATTCTTCATTGCTGCCCTGACAACTATCGAGATGCGAATGTGCAACTCCCTATCCAAGTTTCTCATTGTATATGTCAAGAAAGCCTCCTGCACACGTTTAAAATGACTTTCAGCCTTTGTGAACTCAAGCTGGTCATAATAACAATAGACTTTCTGTATACTGAGTATGCCCATCGTGTTCAACCCGTTAAATTGATTTTGATAAGCAATCAAGTACACAAGGTAAGAACACATATGAAATTGATGCGCAGCTAGGAAACCGGTGGTTTGCTCGTGAATAGCATCGTTGATGAAGGATGCCCAGTCATAATGTTCTTGCCCCGAGATGATTCTACCAATGATATAATACATCCACGGGTGAAATTTGTTTGCATCTGCATGACCTGAGACACGATTAAGCAGTGTAATCAGAATACCATATTCATCCTTGCACTCGCCACGACCCAAGTTGTTTGGCAACTTGTTATTCTTTTGTTTTAGCCACCTCTCCGTCATCTTATTCTGACACTTATCCAATTCAGCATTGAATGCCTGCTCGCTCTGACTCATGGAAATAACCAACCCATCTGGATGTTGAGGAATATCTAGACTTCGCTCGATATCAAGGGGTTTGAGACTGCATATGACACGCCCATCTACTGACTGTATCTCTCGTGTAGCGGAATTGTAATGCTTGATGCAAGATATTACAAACTCCACGCAATGCACTGAAATAGGTATGGAAACGGCTTCAAGTAACCGGATTGCTGAATGTTCTTGATAACCGAATCCCTGATCTAAGTGGATCCAAAACTACTTCCGGCAATACCTTATGTAGATTTGTATCAACTGTCCCGATGAAGTTATGAGCTAAGACCGACTTGGGCTTGGTTTCGAGTTGAGTGAACTGCATTTTGAAAAAGTCGCCTGTTGACTGTGAACATGGCTGTATTCTGACAACTTTTTTGGAAAGCCAAAAATAGCCTGCTGAGGCTAAAAATAGCTTGTCGGATGAGAATTTTTACGGAAAAATTTGAGATATGGGTTTTGTCCAGAAAATGATTCTAAGACAACCCAGAACGTCAGAAATGTAAAATTTTGCCCTTTACTCAGCCATGCAAAAGAATTTCGGTTGAGAAAATTAAAGCTTCGAGAACAGATGTTCTGGAATAAATTTTCCTGAAAAATTCTGGCACATGGGTTTTGTTGAGGAAGCTCTTCTAAATCAACCCAGATACTTTGTTTCGCCAAAATTTGCCAACACTTTGAACATGCAAGAGAATTTAAGACAAGAAGATGGAAGAAATATAGAAGAGAAAAATACTTTTTTTATTATATTAATTGTTTTTATGCCTTCTTCTTTCAAAATCGCCACTCTGTCTTGAATTTGATGCTGAATCTGGACTTGAACCTGCAAAAGAATTTACCTATCGCCTTCGAGCTTGATTATCTGATGAAAATTTGCTAATGTCTTTGAGGAAATTCGAACTTTCAAAGTTGTGTGAATGAGAAAAGATGCCATGCTTGGTTAAATAGATGAAATCGTACCCTCATGCATGCATGTTGAAACCCTAATTGTGAAGAAGGAATTCAATTGGTCTCTCACCAGTTGAACTGCCACTGTCTCTGAGTCTTAGACTAAAAAAATATTTTAGTTTCAAAACATGCAAAGAACCAAAAGTGGCACCAATATTTATCTTTGAAGAAATTCGTCACTTTCAATGCTCTACATGCAAAAATATTTTTTTTTATCATTTTGCCAAAAATAGCCTCTTGCTGTGCTCAACACACTTCACTGGTCCTAAAAAGTCAAATTTTGGTCTTTTAGGCATCCATCTGCAAGAGTTATGAGATTTTTGAGAATCTCCTATTTTATAGCTAACTACGAAATTATATCTGACCATGTTCAACTCTGATTTCCAGATGATTGAATGATCCTGCGACCATGCTGAGATATCCACTGTGAAGCCTGTATGACAAGGATGAAATGTCTGCTGGGAGTAACAACTGCTAAAATCATCATCTGACACTTTAGAAAATTAGGCGCCTCTGATTAAATTGATGCATTGATTCCAGATTTAGCCATTTCTCCGTATTGCCTTCTGATGCTTCAAACTGCTATTGACGGTGAATGATGAGCCCTGTTGACTGAATAATAGATTCATTGCGTGACTGGAAGTATTCTGCATCCAATGACTGTATGTGAGGTATCTGCAAACTGAATCAGGAACCCCAAAAGGATGGGTGCTCCTATTCTGTGATAGCACAAATACCATTATGACAAAAGTGTCACTTTCATCCGAACACCATACTTTGACCCTTGATACTTGGAGCTGGAATGCTCCGATTCGCGTGCTTCCTGTCTCTCTGTACAGTTTGGTCAACTTGCAAGAGATGTTCTTGGATACGATGAAGCCAAAAAATTGCCTTTTTCAAGGAAAATTCTAGTCTTATACGTAGTCATTTTTGAACTGTCTTCAACTACTTCCACTTTACAGCATTGTCACCTTGACCTCGCACGTACGAGCACTCGCCAAATCCTGGAGGCTGTCGGTTGGACTCGTTGAATGGCTGGAGTAATTGCACACAAGTCTTGTGAAGATTGCAATTGCAAATAACCCCATCTGTCAGGCCTAAAGGCTGGGCGCCCCTAGCCTACAGATGTGTAGCTTTGTGTAGCTACGTTTCACCATCCTCTGTTTTATGTGCTTGGTAGAACCTCTGTCACGGTCTCTCAGAATGCCGGATTGTCTTGTGAACGGATGCATTACGAAGCTGGACTGAACTGGAAAAGATCTTAGAAAGACCCTATTTGCAAACTCATCCATTTGACAAGTCATATTCAAGGGCGCCCCTAGGCTACAGGGGCGCTCAAACCATCTACTGGCAATCTTTGCTCACATGTATCGTGCCTGCAATTTCCACTTCTGACGCTGATAACCGGAGTTTTGCACTGGATACGCTTCCGCTTGATAGCTCGTTGAAAAGCTAGACTAATTCTGCAAAGACTGAATCCATCAGCACACACATGCACCCAGATCTGGGCCTTCACAAAGAAGAGCGCCCCTGGGCTACAGGGGCGTAGATCTGCATTTCTAGACTGCCTCCATGTAGAAAACACTCTTCGTAACCTCTGCTTCTGTCTTCATTTGCCGAAGTTCTGCAACTCAGATGATCTTGCTCCATGGCTAATCGGAAAGCTAACTGAAAACATAAAAGAATGAATGCATTCTCCATCCAAAGTTATCAAATCCTAACCTTCAAATGGAAGGGTGCCCCTGGGCTTAAGGGGCGCAGATTTGCTCTGAATTTACTGATTTTCACCATTTTATGCTTTACAAACACCGTCTCTACTGCTGAGTTTGACCATGTCGAAGTGATGTGACTGTTGAGGTGTGTGTGTGACTATACTTCATCATTTTCACATGTACGGACACTGTAAAGTTGATTTGCACGTTGATTGCACAAGTGTCTACTACGTTACATAATGAAAAGTTCCCAAACTTTGAATAGTTTAGCACTTTTTGCCAATCCGAAAATCCCGGCATCAAAAAACATATTTTTCAACATCTTTCATCGTAGAGCGTTCTGCTTTGAGTTTCAGGCTTAGATTTTGATACCTAGTACTGGCCAACTGCCATTGACGACCTTAGAGGTCCTAACTTTTCTCTTGAAAAAGTGAAAACTACCCACCAGGCTTAAACTGACTTTTAACTAAAACTGACTTCACCACTGTGATCGTGATGTGAAACAAGCTAATCAAAATTAATTTCAGCCAATTCTAACAAGTTTCTATTTTTTAGGGTTTTGAGCTAAAAATAGATTTCGGAAACCCTAATTTTCAAAATTTTCAAATTTTGTCAGTATCTTCCTGGCATCACATTAACTAAAAGCCCATACTCTATTTGCCCAAAAACTGAGTTTTGACCTCATTTTTACAAGGTTTAGACCATTCTAAGCAAAATGCCTTAATGAAGTAAAAAATTTGGTTTGGGTACAACATTAGGCTCCGTCTGGTGACCATGTCGGATACTTACGGCATAGGAGAATCTAGGAATCTCTGGTTTTGTAGACCATTGACTACATTGGGCATTGGAGTCAGGACTTTTCCCTAATCACCTAATACACTTGAACTTTTTCCTAATCACCTATAACAAGACTACCTATTTTAATCACCTAAAACACGACAAAACATCACAGAACGGGGAAACACAATACAACATAACGATAAAGCATAAAATAGTATTTATAAAAACTTACAAAAATTACTCCTCCCCCGGAGGGTTGAAGTGCTTGAGATATTGTCTGTTGTAAGGTAGTGGGAGGAGCCTTCCATCTTGATGTGAGAGAATGTATGTGTTCTCTCCTCTTGATTCATGTATTTGGAAGGGTCCTAACCATAAGGAATCAAATTTTCCATGCATTCCTCTAGGTTCATGTCTTTTGTCCCATAATAGGACCTAATCTCTGATCCTGAAGTCTCGTGGACGAGCCTTCTTATCAAAAATCTTCTTCACTCGCTCTTGATGCTGAGTGATTCTATCAACGACCTCCACCCTTTCTTCCTCTAGCTTCATCAGGTACAAGATCGTCCTTTCGATCGGATCTTTGAACTCACCATCGTCCACTGTATGCAAAGCGGACAACTCCAACGTAATGGGTAACATTGCTTCTGTACCATACAAAAGTATAAAAGGCGAAGGGCCAATTGCTCGTTTGGGAGTGATTCTATCGGCCCAAAGAGCATCATATATTTTCCTGTACCAAGCTTTTTGATTTGTGTCAACTAGCTTGCGGACAATTGTGACTATGTTCTTATTTGATGATTCGGCCTATCCATTACCTTGAGGGTAATAATTTGATGAATGTGATAGCATGATGCCGTGATCAAAACAAAAATTAAGTATCTCCTTTGACGAGAAACTTGTTGCGTTATCAGCCACAATTTTGCGAGGCACCCCGAAACGTGAAATGATGTTTTCCTTCAATAAGTCGCAAACAACTTCCGAGGTAGCTCGCTTAGTAGGAACCGCTTCAACCCATTTTGTAAAATAATCTTTTGCTGTAAGGACATACACATGCCCCTTGCTGAAATGTGGGTTGATGGGACCTATGAAATCAATACCCCATTGCTGAAATGGAGCATCAATAATAACTGGCCTGAGTGGAGTAGATGCCAATCTGACTTTACCAACAAACTGTTGACAAGACTGACATCTATACACCCATTCATATGCGTCACGAAACATGGTTGGCCAATAGAACCGTGCTCGTAAGATCTTGAATGCAGTAGCCCTCAATGAGAAGTGACCACCGCACGCTTGACTATGAAAAGCATCCAACAATCTTTGTTGCTGGTCTCTGCCGACGCATAAAAGGAAAGTTTCGTCAAGGCCACGCTTGTACAAAACGTTATTGACAAGCACAAAATTTTGTGCTTTCAGCTTTAAAGTTCTCTTCTGCTATTTGTCCATGTGACGTGGACATTCTCCATAAGTTGAATAATACCACAAGGTTGTGTACCATTCCTCCGCAGAATCAACTAATAGGACCAAAGGAAGGTCCTCTTCAGGTTTGGGTTCAGTTCCACTATTGCTTTTCTTCTTTTCATCTCCATCATCTGCCAATAATTGACAAAGACCTTGCTCGTGAACGAGCTTGGTTGGCTTGAATTCCAGATCATACTCTTGAACTCATGCGATCCAGTTTCCTCTTTTCGTGCCCATCTCCTGTTGAGTTAGCACACCTTTTATTGCTGGATCAGTGACAAACACCGTAGTATGTGAATTCAAGATATAGAACCTGAAATTCTTGACAGCTCTAATGACAGCATAAGCGTTCTTCTCAATTTGAGAATAGCGCGATTCACAATCTTTAAAACTGGTACTCATGAATGCGATAGGAGATTCTCCTTCTTCACTGAGCTTCTGAGTCAATATTGCAGACAACGTGTTCTCCGACGCATAACAGTAAAGGATGAAATCCTTTTGAAAGTCAGGACGAACCAACGTTGGTGCCTTAGCAATAGCTTCCTTGATTTTGATGAAAGCTTGTTTGCCTTCTTCTGTCCATATGAAATTAGATGTCTTTTTCATCATAGCTGAGATTTCCTTTGTCAGCTCCAAAAAATCTGGTACAAACCTTCGGATAAAGTTGAATTTACCGAAGAAGGAATGCACTTGTTTCTTACTTGTAGGAAGAGACAGGCTCTTAAGTGAATCCACCCGATTTGGGTCAATTTTAGTTCCCTCCTTGGAAACGATGTGGCCAAGTAACTTGCCCTCCATCACTGCGAAGATGGTCTTTTTGGGATTCAATGAAATCCTGTGGTACCTACATCTTTCGAAAACTTTCATGAGGTGTGAAAAGTGATCGCTTCGTTTATCTGAGAAAACGGTTAAGTCATCTAGATAAACTACTATTATTTTGTTTTTTAGATCCCCAAACGCCAAATCCATGGCTCTCTGAAAAGTAGCACCGGCGTTGATAAGGTCGAAAGGCATCCTCTCATAAGCAAACGTTCCCCACGGCGTGGTGAAAGTTGTTTTGATCTGCTCTTCCTCTGCCACTGCAATCTGATTGTAACCGGAAAAACCATCAAGAAGTGATAGCATTTCCGATCCGGTGACTGTCTGCAATGTATGCTCCATGATCGGTAAGGGGTAATTGTTTTTCAAGGACGATAAATTCAAGCTCTTGAAATATACGCAAATTCTGATTTCACCATTCTTCTTGCGCACAGGAACAATGTTAGATACGCAGGTGGAGTGATGGATTGGATAAATTATCTTCGCGTCCACCATCTTCTGAATTTCCGCGTAGATAGTATCTTGAATCCGCGGATTGTAATGTCTCTGTTTTTGCCTGAAAGGCTTGACATCAGACTTCAAAGGAATTGTATGTGACAATTTTGTGGGTGTGAAGACTTTCAAGTCTTCATATGACTAGGCAAATACATCCTTGTATTGTTTGAACAAGGCGGTAAACTTCTCAGCTTCTTCTGTAGTACAAACTTGCCTAGATTAACAAACCGAGGTTTGTCTTCAGTGTCGATGTTCACTTGGAAATGTTCAGCAAAAGTATTAACACCTGACATCTTCTGATTTTGGATGAAACGGTCATGCTGGTCAAAAATATCCTCTAAAGATACGAAACCCTTGGGAATCTGATTTCCTTTCAATTGTATGATTCTAGATTCCATAGCTTCAAAGTCTTCAGCAATTGACTCTTTGAAAGGAGTAGGACTTCCTTCAAAGAACAATTCTTTGTAGTTGTCTCCCATAACGAGAAACTCTTTGATGTCATCATCGTCATCAAAGACTTGCCAATTGTCTGCATTATCTGGTACAGCTGGCCTGTAGATCGGCTCAATAGCAAAAGAATTTTGACGAAAGTCAGAATGCGGCATGAAAAGAGCGGTTGACACTGCGAGGGCATCAGCTCTGCTATTGTCCGTTCTTGGAATATATTGGATGTCAAAAGCATCGAACCAGTCGATGGCATTCCACACCCTTTGTCTATAGGATTGAAGGCGATTCTTTCTAACTTGAAACTGCTTCTGGACTTGTTTGACAATGAGCTCTGCATCTCCTTCAACTCTTAAGTAATTTGATCCCCATATCCTTCGCGTTCTTGAGACCCAATAAAAGCGCCTCGTACTCTGCAGTATTATTGGTGCATTCAAATTGCAACCTATATGCGAATGGATACAAGCAACCTTCGGGAGAGATGATCACTACTCCCGCTCTTGATCCTGGCGTTGAACAACTGCCATCAAACTGCATCCTCCACATTTTTGATTCTTAATGTGATGTAGTCGTGGAAAGTGCAAAATTCTGACAATCTTCATTGACATCAGATATCATAGCATATGTCCCTGGTCCCATGTCTTGATATAACACTTGTGCATGCGGAAACTGTGACTTTACCACCGTAAACTTTGATTTCACCTCAGGCTCCAGCTTGAAACTACCCTTCTTCAATGGAATTGTCGCGAACGACCAATCTAACTGAATTTCTCCTCCAAAATCCTTTCAGAAACTCCTGCTGAGCAACATCCTGTAACTTGTAGGAATGTCAGCGATCAAGATAGTCATCATAATCTTCTTTTCTGGACAAGACGCTAGTCTTACTTGCGCATCTTTCAATTGGCCAACCAACGGCACTGGCTTTGATTCAAGTGAATAACACTTTTCTTTGGTTTCGGTGCACGAAAGTCCCAACGCGTTCATGATTTGTAAAGGCATAACGTTGTCCGACGCTCCGCTATCTATGATGCAATTGCTGAGTTTAAAACCTCCTATATACAAAGATATATAGAACGGCTTTGGCTTGTCTTCTGCTGGTACAGAGGATTCGATTAATATAGATTGAATTGCAGCCTTCTTCTTTACCACCTTGAGGATTCTTTCCAACTGCTCTGGATGATCCTGAAGATACTCTAGTTGTGAAATTTGTACCTTCGTCTTCATCATGGAAGACACAATGTCGAAGTTTGCTAAGGATGGATCTTGAGCAACCGGCACGGTGTTTACTTGTGAAGACCTTTGATTGGAAGTGGAAGCCACTTCCTTTCCTTTTTCATCAAACTTCCGCTATTCCTCTTCGTCTTTCTGTGCTTTGAAGTGCTGTGCACGTGTGAACACAGGCAATGAGATGTTCTCATGATTGATTGCAAGAGAGTATTGGCAATAGTCTTCTTCTTCTTCTTCTTCTTCTTGTTCATTAACGGGTTCTCTATCGAAGTACCCTGTTGCGGAGTCGCCATCAAAGTTGTCTGTCGGGTGGTGAGACAACATTTGTAGTTGGTGAAGGTACGAAACTTGAACTAGGAGCAACCTCAGCAAATCCCATGAGCTGACCCATTCTTTGATTTTCCGGACATGTAGCTTCGGTGTGTTCAACTATGTCATGAAAAGTGCAATAAGCTGTAGACTTCTCAACTTCAACATGCCTTTGTTGTCCTTGCGGAAACTTTGATTTGTAGTTGTTGAAAGGCTGAAAGTTATTCCTCTTCAGCTGGTACGGCTGTTGAGGTTGATATGGTGATTGATATGATTGTTGTGTAGGCAGTCCTTGCTGCCCTTGTGTGGATGACTGTCTCTTGAGAATGGTCACCTCGTTGGCTACTTTCTGAAGTAGCGGATCAGCAGACGCTTGAAGAAGCGGTCTGATTGAATCATTCCTCATCTTGCTCGTTGTGATCATGTTATCTTCAATTTTAATAGCTTCCTCCTGAGTGAGTTGTAGATCTACTCCTTCACTTGACTTTAAGAGAAAGGCTATTTCCGACAGTAGTGCATTGATGAAGCTGCTCATCAAAATCTCATAAGATGGATTTAATGTATGGGCAAGACGTGTAACAAGGCGGTTAAACCTTGCTATGAATTCCCTCATTGGTTTAGTAGGCTCCATCTTTGAATTTGAGAGTTGTGCAAATAGTTGATGATTATCCTCGGCAGGCTTGAATCTTGCCAAGAATTTCTCACTCATGACTGCCCAACTTGTGATAAGACCTGGCTCAAGATTATGAAACCAGTCTGATGCGTTGTTCTCCAAGGTCTCAACAAAGAGATGAACAACTATGTCTTCATGTGGAACATGCAAAACGGAGCAAGCCGCTGTGAATGCTAAAATGTGTTCATCTGGATGTTTAGATCCATTGCCATGAAATCGAGGAAAGTGCTTTCGCGATCCCTTAGACAGCTCATGATGTCCTTGTAAGGCCAACGGTCCGATGTTATTTCCCCAAGGTAGTGGGGTTGGACGTCTCACATTCCTTTCGTTCCGACCGTTACCGTTGTTGTTGTTGTCGTTGTCGCCCATTGCGACAGGTGGGACTGGAGATTCTTCTTCTAATCCTTCTAGAAAATGCTCAAGAACCTCCTCAAACCGCGGTTCTTCTTGAATAGGAGGATTGTGCCTCCTTCTGTAGTAAACTTGGTAAGCCAGGTTGCTTTATTCCCACGCTGGTGGTGGCAAAACTGGTCTACCTGCTACAGGATCTGCCTTTTCTTCTTCTTTATCCAGAGTAGTAGCTGCGTTTCTCCACCGAGTAGTAGATGTATGATTTTCAAAGACAAAACTTCGCAAGCTACTGATGATGTTTGACTGCTCGCCTTGAATTAGCACAAAGTTTGGCTGTAAGGCAGCCGGAGTAAGTCCTGGTTGTTGAACTGAAGCAGTAGGACGCCAAATGATCATTCCCGTGACATAAAGCGTGAAGCTTTCTTGAATGTTTTCTTGCCTCGTGTCCCACGATGTTCTCTGATTCAGTTGCATGTCATACCACTGCGAAGCTCTCTGAAAACCCAGAAAGAGTCCCGCAACCAATCTGTAAAACTCCAACATGCGAACCCCTGAATCCTCAAAAGAAACTTCCAAGTAGCTGGAAACCCTAATTCTGCCTCTAACTAGCCTACGAGCATCCAGGAATAGGCTAATAGTCACTGGAAGATGTAGTGATAAAAATGGGGACATTACAGTCCACCCTTCCCAAAATTGCTTGTCCTCAAGCAATACCACCACAACCCCAGAAAAATTGAAGCTTATCCATACCAACCTGAATACGCTCCCTGGGTCCCATGTTTGTCTCAAGAAGGAACCACCATGCTGATTTTGCACCACTCTGATCACATTAGTGAAAACATCATGCCAAAACTGCACTAACCTCCCTTGTGACTCCCAAATGTTACTATCCATGAACAACGTGGAAGGACTGAAGTCAACACCTTGCAGCATCTCATGCCCCAAAGACTCTGAGTCATCAATATCAACCATACCACTTTCTATCACAATCTTGGGCAACGGGAAAGATAGTCTGCTCCACTCGAAACTGTAATCCTCAGGATATCTCCGTAAGGTAACTAACAAAGCCACAACTGCAAATGTGACCTCTTCGAATTCTCTTGCAAAGAGGAAAGCAATCTTTTGCAAGAGCTCATCAAAGTCAAACTCATGACTCCACATGAATCTACGATGCCTCAACTGAATTATCATGATACAACCTTGAAGACTGTAGAAATTTCTCACAATTCTAACTCCAAGAACCTCAGATGATGAACCAAGGCAATTGAATGTTCGCTGTCCCAAGTATAAGTACAAGGGATAGCATAGGAGTACTCACTAGGAACAATCTGAACACCTCCCGAAGACAAATTCGGATTACTTTGAATCATCACCTCTTGCATTTGAGGCAAAAAATCAGTCCTCATAGGAGACCGTGAAGTCAGAAGATAAGTATCCCAATTGTCCACCATCACTAAAATGATTGAATTATGATCTGATTTAGAGATAATCAGCATCCTAGAAGATGAGCTACTGCTGCTATACTGAAAATCATTATCCCAATTAATGCATCTACTCCGGGTTTCTCTCCAATCCATTTGTCAATGAGCAAACGGAACCATCAAGTGGTTGGTAATGAAAGTAATAGCACCAAGGAAGTTGATAATTTGATTCATATCTCTCCATGAATTCATCTTTCCACAAGTTTTTAGTCCCATCAACCCCTGTTGAGGATCCCAAGCATGGATACCCAACTGAAAATGACTTTCAATACATTGAAAAGAAAACTCAACACAACCCCAAGTGCTAGTCAAAACCAAATGCATCCTCATAAACTCGATATCTCCTCTAGTGAACCTTTGAAGCCTATCCATGAAAGCTTCAACAACAATGGAGTATGGAACAATAGACGTATTCAAATCCAACTCCCAAGATAGACTTGAATGAGCTAAAGCATCTCTCAAACCAAGGGATGGGCTGTCAAATATGCAATCAACATGCTTTCGTCCCTCTTTCTCCCATTCTTCATGAGTAACTAGTTTGAGACCTTCACATGTTTTATCTTCAATCACAAAGAAAGGGTTATCATAAGTTTTCTTTGCATCCACTTAAAAGAGAGGGTTGTCAAAAACTTGGAAGTCATTCCTTTCATCTTGCTGCTCCAAATCTGCACATACAGCTTCTGATTTTCTTGAGATGCTTTCAAGATCAAACTCCTCCTGAAGATATCAAGCTCTCCAATCACTTGCTCGATCTCTTCAGCTCGTCGTGCAACCTTTTGCTCCTTGAAAAGTTTGAAGTCAGCAAACTGGTCTTCAACCTCTATTAGAGCCAATTGAGTTTCTTTCAACATGCCTCTTGTGGATTCGAGTTCCATAGTGAGTTCATCAACCTTTCTCTCACTTCCCTGGAAAGCACCAATGGTCTCCTTTGCAACTTCAATGGCACGATCTTGATCTTCAATCACGTGCATGTACTCAGATTTCAAGGTCTCCAAAGAGTTTCTGATAAATTGCGAGTTGGGAAGAGCAACTCCATTTTTTACTCCTCTTCGTCTCTCTTCAAGTTGAGCCTTCCATTAGAGTTCTTCAATCCCACTGTGTGCGCGATCAAATTGTGATAGAACCCACACTTCTCTTCCAAAGGACCCTTTGACTTGATCTACTTTCTCAAGAATATGCAAGGATGAAGAATTGTTGGTTGGCTGATCTTCAAAATCAGAACCTTGTTTTGCATCTTCATGATCAACGGTTATGGCAGCCCCTTCATAGCTTGCAAAACCATCAGAATTTGGATCAAAGGGAAAATCATCCCACACAGTTTCTTTGCTATCACTAAATTCCTTCACTCCTGGATCCCAAATGCTAGGGGATTGACTGTTTTGATCACCAGAGAAGTGTTCTTCATGCCCTTCTTGGAGTGTTGACTCTTTGAAGTTTGAATAAGTCACCTCCCCACTTAAACGGATATCTTCAAAAACAACTCTCTCCAAGGGCGTAGTTTGATACTCAAATCCAATGCCACCCATGTCATTATCAAGGTATAGAGAATCATCAAAGCTGGTTCCTTTGAAAGTTTTATCATTCTTTCTTCCAACGGACCTATCATGAGTAGGTGTGTTATTGATTTCATCATTAGTAACCCCATGCACACGAAATAAGTCTTCTTGATTACTTGTCATGAACTCTTCATGTGAAAACTGTTGAGGAGTTTGGACAGCAACCAAAGGAGAATCATTCATCACCAAATCTTCAACATGATCTTGCATGAACTCATTAGAATCCTCATCAACGTCATAACTATGGTAATGATCATAAGTTGGTTCAATGACACCACTAGTGTTTCCTTCAATTTGCTCTTCTTTCGCGAACTCATCCCACACCACAACTCTACCAACATCTTCAAAACTCTCCGTCACTTGCTCTATCTTCTTCAAAAGTGGCTTCAATTTCTCCTCACATTGATCAAACAATTCCTTGATCAGCATAGCAGCAATAGGCGAATCCTTTTCTTCACGTTCATATGCGTCCAAGAGAAAAGATTGGACACTTGGTGGAACTTCATCAGCCTCCTTAATAGTGAGGACAAGAATTTTCTTCATAGCTGCAACGACATTCTCTTTTTGTTTGCTCCAAGTGGACATAAAGAGGTAGTGGAACAATTGATAAATCAGATCATGCATCTCCAAGTCTAATAGCAAGTTACTTGTCCTGAGATCTGAAAATGTCTTTAAGATAGTAACCTTTCTAGGAAATTGACTACTACCAGTTTCATCAAGGTCTTGGAAACTTTCCACAATCCTATGTAGAATCTTCTTCATAGTTTCATCATCATAAGGCATTAGAGGTGCAACAATCCTCATGAGTTCACTAAGGCATGAAGTAACCAGCAATCTGATTTCTTCATCAGGATGCCCAATCCAATAAGGATGCATCAAATATGTCACTGCAAGAGATAATGCCTTATTCAACAATTCAATAGATGATTGTTGGATTTGGCTCAAACAACTTTCCAACTCTGATAATAAACTAACTTCTTCACCACTTGAGTGACATTCAACTTTGAGTCATGTTCTTGCAACAAAAAGGGACCTTGCCAACCTTCTTTCTTTTTAAGAAGCCATAACTAAATCTAGACTCTCACGGTGCCTAGTCCTCAAAAAACGCAACATATTTGAAGCTTCTGAGAGCTAAACTAAACTCAGGGGAAGAATCTGATCTCTCTATCACTCATCTATCCACTGTACTCTGTCTTTTCCACAGGATGGCAGAATCTTGGCTCTGATACCATTGAAATATATTGACCAATTTTTTTAAATTTTTAACACACTAATTTCACCCATTAACATTAGTGAAAACACAATCCAACTGAAGGGAACCCTTTCCTCTAATCAACCTAGATCCCAATGCGGGCAAGGTGAGAGCATACTCGAAAGGGGATCGTTAGCGCAACTAAAACTGCTGAAAGACTAATGAAAGGACATAACAATCAACTCAACCACTTATTCAGTAGGAGGACTCAAAATGAAAGTACATTACTGAAATTAAATATGCAACTCGACCACTTGTTCAGCGGGAGCATGTTGACGGCTCAACCGATCAGCAATATGATGAAGTGATGCATTACAATATATAAATAGGCGGCAAGCAAGCCTCTTCCACTTATTCAACGGGTGATGCAAGAAATGAAACTTAAAACTATAGACTGAAATGATGCCAGTCTCTTCCACAAAAGTGGGGATACAAAATATAAAGTGCAGAAAGTAAAGAGCTGATCAATACTACTGATTCAGCATTACAATGCGATGAACAATCTGCAAATACGACGAGATGTAGATAACCAATAAACTCTAGAATGTTAGGAAATGAACTCCAAACAAGTACAAGCTATCCAGCATATGAAATATAGTAAAAAAGACTGAAATATCAGGTCTGATATAAAAATTGCGGCAATCAGAAATTCATACTAGCAAGCCCTAGAATCACCAAAACGCTCATAACTTCGTCAAAACACCTTCGATTGATGTGAAATCAAGTGCAAAGGAAGCATAAGAGAAGGATGACCAAGTACAAACCAAGAAATAGCAACAAGCAACCTTTGATATTTTATGCACGCTTCCCAATGCAATGGCAGGTAAAGTACAACCTCCAAGAAAGGGTGACTAGCAAGATAAAATCCAAATCACCTCTGAAAAATCTGAAAACTTGCAAGAAGCCCCAGGTAAACTTGAACAATAAGCCAATACCCAGAACCAACAAAAAATAGTGCAAGGAGCTATGATCGAAAATGTGCTTCAGCCAAGCACCACACCAGTATTACCAAAAAATTGATAAAAATGCAAGAAACTCAACTACAATGTGCTCAATTTGTTCTCAAGGATTAAGAATAGTCAAATCTCAACTAGTTGCTATTTTTCAAGAAAGAAGTCAAGCCAAAGCTAGGAGGTATGCATTCCTCGAAGCAACTCACTAACCATTCGGACAGCATAACATTACTGTAGATATAAGATGTTGAACTAAGAGCCCAATGTTCTTATTTATAACATTTACTACCCCAAATTCAAATTCAATCTCCCTCCAAATGGACACCAAAACCAAACTCAAATTCACAATGCCCATTTAGTGTCATTTGCATTTCATTTCTCCAAGTCGTCCTCCTCCAAGAAGCATTATACTTTATTAAAATGTCAATAAAGTATATTATGGCGTCCAAAATAATAATAAAGTGAAACATTTTATTAAACTAATTTAATTCCTCCAGGCTAGGCGTCAAAACAATAAAGTGAAATATAAATATAATTGACCACTTATTTCTCCAAGGCATCCAAACATGCCTTTTAAATATTTCACTTAAAATAATATTCTCATCAAATATCAAGCTTGCCAAAATAATCACCTCAAATGCTGGAGACCAACTGAATATACTGCCCTGCCCGAAATAGCCATAATGCCAAGTTGTTGAAACACTCCCAAAAATAGCACCAAGGGTATTGGAGACCAAACTGCTCAAATTGACATGCCAGATATAACCACTAAACTGAACTGCAAAAACCCTGCTAAAAATAGAACTTACTAAAAATAGCATACTGCTAAAACTAGTAAGTTGTTCCAAACTCATTTTAACCACAATCTGAGCAGCCGTCGTACTTACTAAAAATAGTAAGTCTGGAAAAGTTCTCTAATTCAATTGCATGTCACACCGTTGCGAAGCTCTCTGAAAACCCAGAAGGAATCCAGAATCCGATCTGTAAAGATCCAACATGCAACCGTCGTAACTTACTAAAAATAGTAAGTTCGGAAAAGTTATCTTATTCAGTTGCATGTCATACCACTGCGAAGCTCTCTGAAAACCCATAAAGAACCCCACAACCAATCTGCAAAACTCCAACATGCGAACCCCTGAATCCTCAAAAGAAACCTCCAAGTAGCTAGAAACCCTAATTCTGCCTCTGACTAGCCTACGAGCATCTAGGAATAGGCTAACAGTAACTAGAAGATGTAGTGATAAAAATGGGGACATTACAATGTCTTAGCCAGGTCTGTAGGCTCATGGTAACTGGTTTGGCTCCTGACTCACTAAATACTCATCAAGTCCTATTACTATAATAAAGATTCCATGATGCCTCGAGGCTTGAGAAAAAAATTGCAGAGGTAGAAAATCATTCAACATGCCTCTAAAAACAATAAACAGAATTGACATTGAAAATAGCGTGCTTGGAAACAAAAAGAGGCCATTACAAGTGAGTTGGACCTTAAAATTCCATGAAAATTATTGAGGCATCCAAAATCAAAATTGGAAAGCTTGGGTTCCACAAGAAGCTTGAAAAAGAAAGAGGCAAAAAATACCACAGGCTTGCCATAAAAGAAAAAACAAAAGGGGAAGGGCATCATTTAATGCCAACCATATATGTATTGAATGCAGAGGTGGGGTGCCATGATTCCTTGTTCACCCAAATTATTGCCACTTTTTTCATAGCTTTCAAATGTTTATGTTTGAAATTTTATAACTAGTTAAAGCATAATGAACTTTAAATAAAGTTAACTTGGATCTAACTTAGGATACCCATTGCATAACCAAACTAAACAATTTTTTTGTGCTATACAATTCGTCAATTATTCTAGGAAACTCAAGTGATATTAATCGGCCTGAGGCCCTAAACTACCCATTGTTGGCAAGATGCATAATCTCTTACAGCTTCATTGATCAGGATGTTGTATAGATTATATAAGAATTGAGGTGTCATACATCATATTTACCCTCAACCCTCATGATAATTGCTAAGCACATGAAATGTGCTAGTCAATTTTTTTCACATTTTGGACACATTAATTTCACCCATTAACGTTAGTGAAATCACAAACCAACTGAAGGGAACCCTTTGCTCTGATCAACCCAGATCCCAATGTGGGCAAGGTGAGAGCATACTCGAAAGGGGATCGTTAGCATAGAGCTTGAAACTGTAGTAACGTAACTCTAACCAAGAATGCGCCCTAAGACCCGATGTGGGAGGAGGGCCGAGCATATGGTTAGAGGATCCCTATGCACTACTGAACTGAAAATAACTCTAACCAAGAATGCGCCCTAAGACCCGATGTGGGAGGAGGGGCGAGCATATGGTCAGAGGATCCATGAGTGTGATGACGGCTCAGCTGACCAGCAAAATGATGTTACAATGCATTGCATAAAGTAACTAGGCGGTTTGCCGACCTTTTCCGCTTTTCAGCGGGCAGTACATGAAAGTAAGTACAAAAATGAAAGACTGAAGCAAGGCCAGTCTCCTCCACAATCGTGGGAATTACAAAGTGCTTAGTCAGAAGATAAGAATGCTGACAGTACTACTGTTCAGCTTACAATAAGATAGAATGCCTTTCAAGAACACAAGATTAGAAGTCTAGCAATGCTGCAATGATAGAATATGTTTTCCAAATGCTCTCTAAGACTATAGAACTCAATCCCACCCCAAATGATGAACTTTTCTAATTCTGATCTGATAAACCAGCAACTAAATATCTTAACCAGAAACTACAATGCAAGCAAAAATGCTCCTAACATACCCGAATGACATGAGACTGAATGCAAATGGCCCTAGCGATGATGGCGCCCAATTCCCAATGGAGAGAACCCAACTTAAAGCCCTTAATATTTTGTGCCCGGATTCCAATGCTCAGCAAAATGGTACGGCCCTCAAAGAAGGGCAATTTTGCATTTAAAAATCAGAAACTTCATCATAAAATCTGCAACTTGACATAAAGGGTCGCCCCTAGCAAAGAAACAATTAGGCACAATACCCAAAACGATGCTATTTTTATTTTTTGAGACATGAGTAAAAACTACAATCAGCTAAGCAAAACCAGTAACACTGAAAATCTGACAAAATGCAAATAACTCAACTACAACATGCTCAAACTACTCTCAAAGACTAAGAACAACCCTATCTTAACTAGTTGCTATGTTTCAAGAAAGAAGCTAAGCCAAGCTAACCCTATGCTTTCCTCGAAGCACTCAATCACCATTCTGGCAACATAACTTTGCAGTAGACTCAAGATAACCAAATGAAGAGCCAACACTTCCTTTTATAAACTCAGCACGGCATCTCTAGAAGCCTCTAGAAGGTACGCCCAAACAAGGACTCAACTCAATTCAAAATTCTAAGTTGACTCATTCCTCCCTCAAAGTTGGCATCCCACCCTTTTGGAGAAATATTTCAATTTTAAAACAATTACCTCTTCCTCAAGTTGGCGTCCCATTCCTCAAAGTCAAACTTTATCAAATGGGAAATATTTCACTTAAGCCTCCTGATGAGGTGTCCACCCATGAAGTCCCATTTTTTAAAACAACTTAAGTCATGAAGCTAGGCCAAGGGCTCATAATTAAAATATAACATTATTTTAATTAAGATAACTTATCTCTCTAGAAAATGCATCCAAGAGTCAAACCCAACACTACCAATTGAACTGTTCGAAGAGGAAAGCCAAATGTACTAATGCCAACAAGACCACTGCCAAAAATGGAATTTACTAAAAATAGTAAATTCAAGAAGTCACTCAGATCAACATGCATGCTATACTGTTGCAAAGCTCTCTGAAAACCCAGAAAGAATCCACGAATTAAACTCCAAGATTCCAGAAGCAAGCCTCAGAAAAAGATGAAACATCCTCCTAGAAGATAGGAAACCGTAATTTCCACTTCCGAGTAGCCTACAGGTCTTTGGAATAGGCTAACGGCCAACTGCTAGATCACTATTGAGAAGGGGACATTACAGTCCGCCCTCCCCAGAATTGCTTGCCCACAAGCAATTGCAAGCCAGGATGTTGCAAAATCTCCTCATTCTCCCAAGTGGAATCCTCCATGGGCAAGTTTTTCCACTTCACCAAGTATTCTTTGATTGACCTCCTCCTCAAAGAACGCTCTTTGGAATCAATGATTTCTTCAGGAACTAGAACCAACTGTCCCTCTCCATCCAAAGGAGGCAAATCGGATGAAGCAACAACGTTGTGCCCAAGCGCCTGCTTGAGGCGAGACACATGAAAGACATTGTAAACCTTGCTGCTAGCTGGTAATTCCAACTCATAGACCACTGCTCCAACCTTTCTAATTACCCTGAATGACTCATAGAAACGGGGTTTGAGCTTCTCAGCTCCACTCTTCTTGAGAGTAGACTGTCTGTATGGCTGAAGACGAAGATAGACCATGTCCCCAACCTTGAAAGAACGCTCAACACGCTTTTGATCAGCATACAACTTCTGCTAGTTCTATGTTATCTGGATGTTGTTCTTCAAGGATTTCAAGATATCTTGACTTTTCTGCAACATATCTTTGGCTTGGGGTGCTTTTCTATCACCAAACACCAAATATGCAAAGCTAGTAGCCTCATAACCATAGAGAGCCATGAATGGGAACATCCTAATAGACATGTGATAGGATGAATTATAGCAGTACTCCCATAAGCGGAGCCATCTTACCCAAGCCTTCTGCTGCTCCGACACATAGTTCTTGAAATAGCCTTCCAACCACTTGTTCACAATCTCTGTTTGCCCATCAGTTTGGGGTTGATAGCTAGTGATTGGGGTAAGCACTGTACCACTCAACCTAAAAATCTCTTGCCAAAAAGTGCTTAGGAACTTGCTGTCCCTATCACTCACAATGTTCTTTGGTAGGCCATGTAACCTAAACACCTCATGAAAACACAACTCAACAACTTGGGCTGCTGAAAACGAACTAGTGATGGCAAAGAAGTGAGCAAACTTTGTTAATCTATCCACCACTACGTAGATACAGTCTTTCCCTTGAGTTTTGGGCAACCCCGTGATGAAGTCCATTGAGATGCTTTTCCATTTTTGATTGGGAATGGGTAGGGTTTGCAACAACCCAGTTGGATGTGTATGCTCATTTTTGTTCATTTGGCAAGTATGACACTCTTTGATGTAGCTCAAAACCTCATTCTTCAACCCTTTCCATGAAAATCTTTCACGGATCTGCCTATAAGTTTTAAAGTATCCTTGATGACCAGCAAGTGGGATGTCATGGAAAGTCTGCAAAATCTTCTTCTCAAGTTTAGAATCAGCCACCAAGAAGATCCTCCCCTTGTAATGTATCAATCCGTCAACCACCTTGTACCTTTCATCATGAAAAGTAACTTCAACAATGGTGGTTGCAAACTGATTTTTGGCATAATTAGCAAGCAACAACTCCTTCCATTCAGTAGTAAGCTCACACAATGAGCTCAAATGAGGCCTCCGAGATAGAGCATCAACCACAATGTTATTCTTTCCTTTGACATACTCAATGTCAAAATCATAAGCTTGAAGCTGACTTGCCCACTTTTTTTGTCTTTCATTCAAATCCTTTTGATGCATGAAGTGCTTGAGACTATTGTGATCGATATTGACAACAAACTTGCTTCCCACCAAGTATTGTCTAAACTTGGCTAATGCATGCATGATTGCAAGCATTTCTTTGTCATAGATGGAGTATGACCTTTCAACACCTCTTAACTTTCTGCTTTCAAACACAATGGGATGCTTATCTTGCATCAAAACAGCACCAACACCTTCTCCTGAAGCATCACATTGCAGCTCGAAAGGCTTGGAAAAATCCGGTATAGCCAAAACCGGACAAGAACTCATGATCTTCTTGAACTTATCAAAAACAACTTGTGCCTTTTCTGTCCAAAAGAAGGCCCCCTTTTTAGTGAGGTCAGTAAGAGGAGCAGCATTTTGAGAATAGCCCTTCACAAATCTTCTGTAAAATCCACATAGACCAAAGAAACCTCTCAAATGAGTCAAGTTCTCGAGAGGTGGCCAATCAACTATCGCCTTGATCTTTTTTGGATCAACCTTCACCCCATCAACACTAATTATGTGACCAAGGTAGAGCAACTCCTTCATTCCAAATTCACATTTGGATTCTTTGGCAAACAAGCTTTTTGATTCTAGGATGCTAAGCACTTCCTCCAAGTGCTTGAGATGGTCTTCCCACGTCTTGCTAAAGATGAGGATATCATAAAAAAAAAATCATCACAAACTTCCTCAACTGCTTCTAAAAGACTTTGTTCATGCAAGAATGGAAAGTGGCAGGAGCATTAGTCAACCCAAATGGCATGACTAAAAACTCGAAATGACCATAGTGGCATTTGAATGTCGTTTTCTCAACATCTGATCCCATCATCCGAATCTGATAGTAGCCCGATCTCAAATCAATCTTCGAAAAGAACTTGGCACCATGTAGGTCATCAATGAGCTCATCTATCCGGGGAATGGGGTATCGGTTTTTTATTGTGTTTTGATTCAAGGCACGATAATCCACACACATGCGAATGGTGCCATCTTTCTTCCTTACCAGAACAACTGCTGAAGCAAAGGGACTCTTGCTTGGACGAATGAAGCCCATCTCCAATAGTTCCTTTATGTTCTTCTCAATTTCATCCTTCTGTTTCTTAGGATATAGATAAGGTGTTGTAATAACTAGTTTGTCCCCTTCTTTTTGTTCAATGACGTGCTCAAACCCCCTATCTAGAGGTGGCCCGGGAGGTAGATCAGCAAACACCTTACTCTTTTTGGTGAGCAAGGATTGAATGTCAAGTGGGAATTCCTGTTTGTTTCAACCGGATTGGCTGGAAGAATCATGCACTCTGCAGCCCATTCAACTTGGTCATGCCGAATCAGCCTCTCCATTCTTTTGAAAGAGACAATCTGAGGACCCCCGTTTGACATACCTTTTAACACCACCTTTTTCCCATCAGATTGAAACTTGAGCTCCATTGTTTGCGGATTTAGAGAGATCTCTCCCAGGGAACGCAACCATTGAATGCCCAGAACGACATCTATGTCTCCAATGCTAACAACATAGAAGTCATATTTGACTTCATGGTTACCCAACTGCAGGACATGTTGGAAACCTTGTGAGTGCAGGAAATGTGGAACCCATCAGCTACCATGACTTTGAACCCTTCAAATTCTTCAGTCTCGAGTCCCCTCTTTGCAACAACTCCTTCATCAATAAAGTTGTGTGTGGCTCCAGTGTCAGTCAAAGCAACTATGCGATGCTTCCCAATTAGGCCACGAACCTTGAAAGACTCGTTCTTTTGGAAACTGGAGAGTTGGGAAAACGTGCCCCCACCCCCTTGCTCATCTTTAGCCTCTTCTGGGTCCCTTTCTTCTTCACTTTCAGCAAAATCAGATTGCTGCTCCGTGTGATCAGATTCTGATCCAAAATCAGAATAGGCCTCCATGTGGTTAGAATGGCCTCATCCATAGCATCTATGCCCTTTTGACCAAGGCTCTTTGCACATGTAACATTTTCCTTCCTTCCTAAGATTCTCATGAGCTTCATCATCCACCTTAGAAGGAAATCTTTTGTGCTGGTTTGAAGAATGACTTTTATCACGCTTGTGCGGAAAAGGCTTGGATGGAAACTTTGGCCTAGGTGTGGACAGCTCCATGCTTCTTGCTTTCTTAATGGCTTCCTCAAGGCTTGGTGGGTCAAAAGCTTTCACCCATCCCTTCAACGGTTCCATCAATCCTTCTGAGAATAGCACTACTAGTCTTCTTTCGTGATGTTGGGCACCATCACGGAAAGCCTTTGGAAATATTCAATGAACCATTGTGTTTCAGTTGGGCAAGCTCCCTAAACTTCACCTCGGGATCCTTAGTGTCAAATTTGTCGATCAACTTGTTGGTGAATTCTTCATAAGTTCTAATTAGGTGGTGGCCAAGGGTGACCAAACCGTGGTACCACCACTCATGGGCAGCTCCTTCCAAGTGTAGGGTGGCGAATTTTATAGCATCCTTCTCCAGCATAGGTCTCAAGGAGAGGTAGTTATCTAGCTTTTGTACCCACGCCCTGGCTGTACATGCATCACTTCCATCAAAGTGAGCCAAGGACACCTTCCCGAGAGCTTGTTGGTAATCCATTCTAGGACCCATAGGAGCTCGGTATTCATGTCTTCCACCATTTCTCCGGTTTCTTTGGTTCATGAATTGATCAAAGGTCCTATGTTCCCTAAGATCGGGAGGGAAGGAGGCATACTCCAAGTAAGCCTGTCTGGCATCATCTGCAAAATGTGTTGCAACTTCAACTTGCGATTCTTCTCTCTGAGTGAATGTGGGAAAAAGTGGCCTAGAGGCTGATCTTCTAGAAGTGGCCTCATGTTGGCCAATAGTTTTGTCTCTCCCACTGCCATTGTTCCCATGAACTCCACTATTTTCACCATTAGTGTTGTTTTGGTTATGGGTTGAATTATTAGCCACCGGCTGATCCATTCTTGCAAGAAAACGAGACATTAAGTCAATCATCCCGTCAAACTTCTTTTCGATCCTATCATCTCTTTCATCCATGGCCTGCTTAAGATTGTCTGTCATCTCTTCAACTGTTTTACCCCTGTCAACTACTTTTCCTGTTTCTCTGAGGGCCTCTAAAAAGGTATCTGCCTCTGGTGTAGACGGAAATTGAAACTGTGGATTTTCGGCCTGACTTCTGGTGTAGTATCTGTGCTCTCTGTCACTCATCTGTTAACTGAACTCTGTTGAACACAAGTTGGCAGAATCATGGTTTTGATACCACTGAAATGTGCTAGTCAATTTTTTTCACATTTTGAACAAATTAATTTCACCCATTAATGTTAGTGAAATCACAAACCAACTGAAGGGAACCCTTTCCTCTGATCAACCCAGATCCCAATGCGGGCAAGGTGAGAGCATACTCGAAAGCGGATCGTTAGCATAGAGCTTGAAACTGTAGTAAGGTAACTCTAACCAAGAATGCGCCCTAAGACCCGATGTGGGAGGAGGGGCGAGCATATGGTCAGAGGATCCCTATGCACTACTGAGGTGAAAATAACTCTAACCAAGAATGCACCCTAAGACCCAATGTGGGAGGAGGGGCGAGCATATGGTCAGAGGATCCATGAGTGTGATGACGGCTCAGCCGATTAGCAAAATGATGTTACAATGCATTACATAAAGTAACTAGGCGGCTTGCCGACCTCTTCCACTTTTCAGCGGGCAGTACATGAAAGTAAGTACAAAAATGAAAGACCGAAGCAAGGCCAGTCTCCTCCACAATCGTGGGAATTACAAAGTGCTTAGCCAGAAGATAAGAATGCTGACAGTACTACTGTTCAGCTTACAATAAGATAGAATGTCTGCCAAGAACACAAGATTAGAAGTCTAGCAATGTTGCAATGATAGAATATGTTTTCCAAATGCTCACTAAGACTATAGAACTCAATCCCACCCCAAATGATGAACTTTCCTAATTCTGATATGATAAACCAACAACTAAATATCTTAACCAGAAACTGCAATGCAAGCTAAAATGCTCCTAACATACCCGAATGACATGAGACTAAGTGCAAATGGCCCTAGGGATGATGGCGCCCAATTCCCAATGGAGAGAACCCAACTTAAAGCCCTTACTATTTTGTGCTCGGATTCCAATGCTCAGCAAGATGGTACGGCCCTCAAGGAAGGGTGATTTTGCATTTAAAAATCAGAAACTTCATCATAAAATCTGCAACTTGACATAAAGGGTCGCCCCTAGCAAAGAAACAATTAGGCACAATACCCTAAACGATGCTATTTTTATTTTTTGAGATATGAGTAAAATCTACAATCAGCTAAGCAAAACCAGCAACTCTGAAAATTTGACAAAATGCAAATAACTCAACTACAACATGCTCAAACTACTCTCAAAGACTAAGAACAAACCTATCTTAACTAGTTGCTATCTTTCAAGCAAGAAGCTAAGCCAAGCTAAGGGGTCTGCTTTCCCCGAAGCACTCAATCACCATTCTGGCAACATAACTTTGTAGTAGATTCAAGATAACCAAATGAAGAGCCAACACTTCCTTTTATAAACTCAGCACGGCATCTCTAGAAACCTCTAGAAGGTACGCCCAAACAAGGACTCAACTCAATTTAAAATTCTAAGTTGACTCATTCCTCCCTCAAAGTTGGCATCCCACCCTTTTAAAGAAATATTTCAATTTTAAAACAATTACCTCTTCCCCAAGTTGGCATCCCATTCCTCAAAGTCAAACTTTATTAAATGGGAAATATTTCACTTAAGCCTCCTAATGAGGCGTCCACCCATGAAGTCCCCTTTTTTAAAACAACTTAAGTCATGAAGCTAGGCCAAGGGGTCATAATTAAAATATAACATTATTTTAATTTAGGTAACTTATTTCTCTAGAAAATGAATCCAAGAGGCAAACCCAACACTGCCAACTTAATTGTTCGAAGAGGAAAGCCAAATGTACTGATGCCAACAGGACCACTGCCAGAAATAGAATTTACTAAAAATAGTAAATTCAGGAAGTTACTCGGATCAACATGCATGCTATACCATTGTGTAGCTCTCTTAAAACCCAGAAAGAATCCGCGAATCAAACTCCAAGATTCCAGAAGCAAGCCTTAGAAAAAGTTGAAACATCCTCCTATAAGATAGGAAACCCTAATTTCCACTTCCGAGTAGCCTACGGGTCTCTGGAATAGGCTAACGGCCAACTGCTAGATCACTATTGAGAAGGGGACATTACAACACAAAATGTGAATTGCAAGAAAACTTCATAGCCATGCAAAATTGAGAGACAAACTAGACTCCAAAAATCTCAAATATACAGCAATGTGGATGTGGAATAGTAAGAAAATATGACAGAAGTGATCTATGTCCTGAAATTTGAGATTGAATCACTTCCTATTCATAGTATTTAGGGAAGAATGTCTATAATTTAGTTGTGCATAAGAAATACGATATTGGGGAAAGAATTACCACTGAAGTGAATCCCCATGTAAGCATGGGTAAAGATCCTGGGGATAGGCAGAGATCTTCCTTGTTTTGCAGTTGTAACTATCTCTATTTGACGTAACATAACATGCATTCTTTAAAAAGAATTATACAAAGAGGCCACTTCAATTTTCTCTTGTATATGTCGAATTACATGCACGTAGTTCTCTTTAATATGGTAAATCCCGTGATTGCTTCCATCAAGATTTTATGTTCCTTTTGATGCGTGTTTTATGACACACCAAACACTCTAGAATAAAGAATCCATAGACGCTCTATCCTTTCTTGAAAAACTACCTCTTGTGCTAAGATTGCAAGAAAGGTCACACGGTAATTCCAATGTTTCGTAAATTGGGGTGTGGATAAGCTCTGTGGTCGTTGTGATTTGCCGATAACACAAAGGGACTTATGCTAGGCTTGTTCAATTCACAATGAAGGTCTAGACAATAAAGCTCTATTGTTTGGGTCTTGGATCAAACAAACTAAAAAAGGAGATAAGGGTTCAAAATTTCTAAGCTACTTCCTAAGAATCCAAGAGACGGTATTAACTTGGTGAAACCAATAACCAGGCTTTGCTTCGCCATGCTCAATGACAACTACACAAAGTGGGTGCAATCTTCTGGGGTTTTGTGCTTAAGATTTCTTTACTACGAACAATATCATCAATAGAACAACATTATTCGAGGTAAACATTGAAGCATCCACATCAAAAGCTCAGTCTAACTTTATGCATTGAATGAAAATCATGCATTCAAAGAAAGTATGAGCAAAAGTTTCACCATAAATCAGTACTTATCAAATCTTGCATTTGTCTAACATACATGAAATAAAATCTAAACTATGATGAGGGATAAGAACCATGCCAACTCCAAAATAATAGAAATAATCACCATCAATTTGAACAATGCATTACTTATTACTTTGGCAGTCGTATGCAACAATTTACTTATCTCAACATGTTTTGCAACATGTTCCCCTACTTTACAAATGAGGGATGAGCTCAATTTATAGGCTCCCTAATTACAATTCAATGGCCAAGATTGATTTAGAATCAACGACCAAGATTACAAAATAAAACCCTAATTAGGGCTTGTCATAACTAACTTCTTCTCGACCAATGAGAAAATTACATTCGAGGACACTTGTCCTTCCTACTAAATATAAACCAACAATAAAATAGAAAGTTGCCGCATGGTGGAGTGTCAGATTCATTGAATCTAGACATGTTGACTTGGAACAATTTGATTGGTCGAGGTGCCACTTTAGCGAGTTGGATGTCCTCCTTGGTCACTCTGTTCGTTTTTCCAAGTTCTTGCCTTAGAATATTTTCCCTGCCGATGACTCTGTCCTTTGTGCTTGTTTCTTCCTAGCTTTGATCTTGGATTCCTTTTGAGACTTTGATTTCTTCTTCTCACCTATATTGGAAGCCTCGCCTTGCAGCACATGCTTAGACTTGAAGTCATTAAGGTTTTCTTTCCTGATTGCTTTGAAATTCCTACAAGCACCTTGAATTTGAAGAAAAACTCCCCTGTGCTTTCGCCACAATGGAGGAAATTGGAACTTTCTCTATGAAGTATTTCCCATACTTAGCCAAATTTTGGCTATTCAATTTCATTTTGTAACACCTTCAAGTGGACAATTCAACACTTAGCCAAGATTTTGGCCATCTCTATGCTCGAATGAACTTTGCTTGTGGATTTTCCTTCAATTCTGAATTTGGCTTGTGCTGAGTAGGGTGGACTTCATCCTTGGACAAGGATTATATACATTTCCTCTTTATTTTCATCTTGTTTTCTTTCCAACACTTAGTCAATTTTCTGAATTTCCCTCCCCAAGGTATCAACACTTACTCAATTTTCTAAGTTTTCTTTGGCGGACTTCATCTTCTCTTGGGCAAGGCGGACTTTGAAGCTGCTTTGGACATGCTTTCTAGTCACGTCGGACTTTTTGGGTTCTTGGACATTGCTTTGATGAGGGAGGTCGGACTTCACTTGAGTTTTTCCAACCTTTTTTTTTTTACTTAGCCAAATTTTCAAATTTCCTTGGCTAGGCGTACTTGACCTTGTGGTTGGACATCTTCATGGCGGACTTGGAGCTTGTCTTGACATTCTCCTTTGGAGGGCGAACTTTACCAACGTCATGCCAACTTTACCCTGGGCGGACTTCACCTTGTCTTGGACATGCTTGGGCGAACTTGCCAGGTGTTCATGCCATTCCTTTATGTGTTGGGCGGACTTGCCTATGCTTTGTGCCATCCCTCCATATGCTAGGGCGGACTTGGCTTATGATCAAGCCATCAAACTTGGGGCGGACTTGTCTTTGTGCCAAGCCATTTTCTTACCTTCCCTGGTGGACTTGCTCATTGTCCATGCCATCTTCTTTCTTCTTACTTGGGCGGACTTGCCATTAACTCATGCCATGCCCATTCTTCCTATGGCGGACTTGCTCATTGCCCATGCCATGTTCAACACTTGAGAAATTTTCAGATTTTTCAAAGTTTTCACTCATTTCTATTTTGGGATCTCCTGAAGTTGATGTTGATGAAACCATGACCTGCACACTTTCCAAAGATGGAAACCCTACCAAAAATAGAAACTTTTCCAAAAATAGCAACTTTCCAAAAATAGCCCCTAAAAAATAGGAAGTCCAAAATAGGCCAAAAGTGCCAAAAATAAAGTCCCTAAAAAATAGGGGGTCGGGGTGAAAATCCCTAAAATTTAGGTGTCAGAATTGACTGAAATGATAGTCGATCTTCGTCCACAAGGTGTTCTAAACACTTTGATGATGTTTGTGCAATGAGTCGGGCTCAAAATCATTACTTGGCTCGAGCGACCCTTCAAAAAACTCAAACTTCTGATTGTAAAAGAAAACATGGTAATTAGCAGTTGCGATGCCAAGGCAAAAAAACCCAAAAAGCAAAAAAAACAAGAGGGTCCACATTTGCCATGGGGCGATGTGTGAAAAGGTCACAACAGGTCCATACCAAGATTGCAAAGTACTTTCAAATTACAGGCACTTTAGACTTACCCAACAAAAGATTTCATACGATGAATTGCATGTGTTACTCTAGAATTTAGGCTAACATTTGTCCAGTACAAGTGTGCAAAAAAAGGCTTTCATTTTTATTAAGCAAGAGCTGATATACTTGTGGAGGAAAATATTACAAGACACTCCTCATGTGGGCTGACTTGTAAAGAAAAAGAAGATGAAAGTAATGCACTGATGCAAAAAGCAAGAGAAAGAACACATCTATTTGATCTGCAGTAAGCATATGAGATCCATTTTCACGGAGTCAAAAGACTTTGTATAGATTGTGAAACAAAACTATAAAGAAACCCAAAAGCCATGCCACTTGAGTTGACCGTTGACATGTTAGGGTCCTACAAGAATGTTTTATAGGGTTGTTTTGTAACGTCCCCTATTGGGATATCTCTATATTTTGCCCTAAAACCACAATTCCAATCAAAATAAGAAATGCAATATATTTAAGAATAATGAAATTACCAATTAAATTGTCGTTTATAAGATAAATCTTGGTTTAGGTCCTGCACACAATATTAGTCACAAGGAATTGACATTAATTCATAAGCCATAACATATATATATTATAAATCATTGGTAAACATCATGATATCCATGTGCTTTAGTCACATCAAAATCTAATTAATGCAATAGCCTTTCCAATGTGGATTCCCATGATAATATTATTAGGAATTTGTTGAAATACTTGCAAACCCCAATCTCAAGGTTGGTCACCCTTGTATTGTGAGAGCATGGAAGGTGGGTCGCCCTTCCATCCCTCAATTCACTTTGAAGGCTGGTCGTCCTCCTTGATCAAGCCCTTCGGGACCGACCATACTCGCCTTAGGTTGGTCCCGAAGGGCATGGTCGGTGGGTAAGGCCTGCCTTCGGCAGCCGACCATATTGGCAACTACTATAGCGGGGGCAGGTGGGGTCTGCAAATATTAGTGGGGTCCGCCGCTGCGGGTGGGTCCAAGGGCATGGAAGGTCGATCTTCCATTCCACCCCTTGGCCCACAAGCATGGAAGGCCGGTCTTCCATTCCATCTCGGGGTGGCGTACTTGATAAGAGCATGAAGGCCAATCTTCCTTCACCTCTCGTAAACCCCAAGGGTTGATCTGCCTCCCTATTTGCAATCCAATTCTCTAAACTCAAAATAGATTATTATACAAATCCCTTATCACATGTAATAAAGAGAAGCATGTAGATTATTCACAAAGATCATTAATTTTCTACAAGTACCACTATTGCAAGATCACACACACACACACACACACATATATACATACATACATACATACATACATACATACATACATACATATATATATATATATATATATATATATATATTTAACTTCCCAATAATATTCTTCCTAATAATATAGATTCCAATAGATCTCTTATTCTGATTTCTCTTTTTTTTCCAATCTGCTTGTTTGATCCCAATTGGTTCCTTCTTCAAATGATTTTACCTCTCTTATATATCCCTTACTTGAGGGGTGGGGGGAAGTCGCATCTCTTCACCAATCATACCCTTGTCAAGAGTCATGCCTTTTCCAATATGGAGCATTGCCTTTGATTAATTATTATTTATTTATTTTGTTAACTGTTTTTCTTTCCAAGATAGGGCGCTGCATTTAGATTTATTAATTTATTTTTTGCGGAATAGTGCTATTTATATATATTTTTCTTTTTGGTTACCACTTCTTATTTCTTTGACCCACGATTTCAAGACAGGCTGCGATTATGGTTTATGGCAGGGATATGACATGTTTATCACTCATAGCTGCTGCAGTGGTTTGACAAAGGGGCTTATACATGTTCAGTGGAGTTGCTAGGGCTTTTGCTTGAGCTGCCTTGAGCCTGAACTGCTAGTGCTTGTTGTTGGAGGCACATCAGTTTCCAAGCACAAAGGAAACCTTGAGATCTGTACCAAATCCTTAACAATCCAAATATTGAATAACTAACTAGATTGAACAACTTACCTATTAAAAATGTAAACGTTGTTTTTAAGGTCAGCCAATTGAGATGGCAGTTTGGCATATTGTTCAAATTTTGTACCCTTAGTTTTTTACCTGATCAGCATGTTGAGGAGAAAACTCAAATCTTCCTGTCCACATATGCCCAGAATATGCATATTGCATAATTCAACACCCTTCTCTGCCAATATTGAAGGCTATGTTTGAGAGATAATAGGACATAGTAGTCACATAAATACTGTTATTGCAATGGATGATATGATAAAACTACAAACATATTGAAAGAAGGTTTCAGACCTTAAAAAGTTATTTCCAGAGTTTTGGTAGAGGCAACAGCACTAAGTTCAAAGTTCTAGCTCTTCTATGTATTGCTCTCCCTCTTTCCTTTTATTACAACAAAAAAGATAGAATTGACTCGAACATGTCTGTGTTCTAACCCATAGAATAGTTGCTCTAATTGATACTTTCTTTCTCCATTCAAGGTTATAATGGTCTTCTTATACTTTTGTTTATTTTGCACCTTGCAGATATGATGCACATGTTTTGGATCCTTTGGGTGGTTTTCAATTTACAACTGGCACCTACTATAAGCTTGCTTTATTCATTAAGCAACTAGCACAAGAACTTTGTGGAGGACGATGTGTTTTTTTTCTTGAAGGTGGTTATAACTTGAAATCACTTTCCTATTCAGTAGCTGACACTTTTAGAGCATTTCTTGGGAAATCTAGTATTGCATCCAAGATTGATAATCCAGCAATATTATATGACGAGCCAATACTGCTGGTAGATAAAGCTATTGCTAAAATCAAGGCCATCCATGAATTGTAAAATATGTGAATGCCAATGCAGCAACAATAACTGCTTCCAATTTGCAAATCCTTTTGACACAATTATCTAACTTAGGGAACAGAATAGTGATAAGATAGATAGGATGATGTTCATAAGTAGACTTGTTAATGTGTTTACCATTCCCTTACATTTATTAAACCTTGAAGTGCTAGAATATGATACAAAATTAATAGATAAAATGAGAAAGCATTCTTTTATTGATTCTTAATTTTTAATATCTAATCAACTGCTGTATTTTCAATTAGAAAGCAGTGTTTATCTCTGTAAGTCAAGCTAGTGGATGCAAATTTGACAGGCAGTCTATAATTTGTATAGCTGTAAAGACTTCAACTTAGTTTTTCCGCTTGGAACTTTCACCTCAAGGTAACTTCACTTCCCGGTACATTCACAAGAAGATAAGTTTTGCAAATTGGGTTGACTGATTTCTACCAAAGAATCAAACCTGATTAGATTCTGTGTTTCTGGAGTTAGGCATACAATATTGATATTCATGAATTATGACAGTTTATTCTCACACGATGCATGAAGTGTTAAAAGAGGGCAGGAATGAGTCTCATTTATTAAGCCATGCTCCATTTCCATAGTATCTTGGACACCTTGGACTATCCATGGGAACACATTGAGGTTCAAACTTATAGCAATGCATGGATCAAAGCTTGTCCCTATGTAATTCCATGGGGGACTTGGAGATAAGGATTAAGTCTTAACCATTTTATTCTTGTGTTCTCTCCAAACACTGTCCAAATATTTATTCTAACATATATTGTCCCCAAAGAAGAGGAGGGTAATGATTCTAGTATCAACGACAATTGGTTGGATGTCATGTTGAAATATACCCCTTAATTTTTGCCTTTAAATTTCAGTCACAACAATGCAAATCATGCACCTGTTAAGAATTAGCTCTAAACCAAAACACAGCTGAAACAAATCTAACCAAGAATGCACCCTAAAACCATTTAAGGAGGAGGGGCGGGCATATGGTAAGAGGATCCTTAGGATCTAATAACTTGATAACAACTGAAAATAGAGAGCTAAAATCGACACCAAGAATGTGCACACAAGATCCTTTTGCAAGGCGAGGTGCTAACATATGGTGGAGTGTTAGATAATAAACTGAAATACAACTTCTTCTGCAAATGCAGGCATCCACAAGCGGTGGGAATACTCCACTTATTTCGTGGGTGTGATTATTACAAACATTTAAAGGCGGCAAGCCAGCCAATTAACCTCACTTCCACTTAAATTGTGCGGGGTATACAATCCACACAACCACTTTATTACGTGGGGGGAATACAACAAAGTAAATTGCAGCAAACAAACAAATTGTTGTTAGTACTACTAAACAGCTTACAAATGATTAATAAACAGCTGCAATGTGACAACCATGAATTCTCAAAATGTCCAAAGGTTAGAGTATCACTTCCTCTAACATTTACAATGCCAAAATGATATAGAAAGAAACTTAGAACAGCATTATAACAATTTCAAACTAATCTGATCAGAAACAGGAAATATAGAAAATCAAATCAGCAAAGATAGAATTCACCAAATTGGACGTATCTTCTTCAATTCAGCTCGGAAAGCTCTCAAACCACAGCCAATCAACAGCTAAGAGCTAGACGTCCAACCTCCATTGAGAAATCGAGCCCAAAACAAAGAGAAACAACTGGCACGATTCCCAAGGCAATAAAGAAGGAAGGTACGGCCTCTGGGAAGGGTCGACCTTCTTCCAAAAATCAGAAACTTAATGATAAAATCTGCAAACTTGCAAAAAGGGGTGTCCTCCACAGTAGAACGGCATGGGCTAACACCCAGAACCAAACAAAAATCTAAATTGAAGCTATGAACAAAAAATATCTTCAGCCAGGCCAAATCAGCAACTTGCAAAAACAGGTTCTACATCAGCAACCTGTTCGATTCAAACAATTGAAGCTTCATCTGTATTTCAAAGAGAAATACAACCATGATGATCCACCTAGGAAGCCATAGTTGCAAGCCCGAAGGATGGATTGAAATTCGCTAAGCTTCCCTTTAGCCAAGTTCTGGATTCAAACTAGCAGCATAACCTTACTATTCAATTTCCAAGATGAGATACAAAGAGCAAAGCACCAATATATAAGCTTCAAATTGGCAAATGAAGCAAACTGTAACTCCCAACAAGAAACTGTTGAAGTCCTCCAAGGGACGCCACCTTTTAGCAATTACTTTATTTAAAAAATCAAAACATTTCCCTTTTAGGCGTCCATTTCAAATTGCAACAATAAACATTTAAATGCTTATGAAAATCGACCCCCTTATGTCCCCTTCATTAAGACAACTTAAAGTCATCAAGCCTAGGCATGGGGTACAACTTCAAGATATGAAAATTGACTAAGTCTGGAACTCAGCCCAAGGAGGGATAGAAGCCAAAACCCAAAGCCAACATTCAAATTGATTCTGCCAGAAATAGAATGATGGCCTAAACAGAATTGCTGATGTTGACACTGCCACAAATAGACTTACTAAAAATAGCCAATGCCAAAAATAGTAAGTTAACTTCAAAACCCTTCAAAAAGCCAATTGAACAACCACACTGCCCAAAATGTGAACTGCAAATGATTGAACTGCTATTAGAAAGATACTGCTATAAATAGACTTACTAAAAATAGCAACTGCTATAAATAGTAAGTTTGCAAAACTTCATCTGAGCAGTAATCATGACTTACTATAAATAGTAAGTGTTTCCAAACGCCCTCTGAGTACAATCTGGGAAGCCAACATGACTTACAATAAATAGTAAGTGCCTGGAAAAGTTATTAGATGGAGATGCATGATACACCATTCTGAAACTTTCTGAAAACCCAAAAACTCCACCAAACATGCATCAAAAACCCATGCATGCAAACCCTCAAAATTGCATCTGAAACCTCCTTAAAAATAGGAAACCCTAATTTCCAGTTCTGCTTAGCCTATAAGTTTCCGGAAAGAGGCTAAAACCTCAAGAAAAGCATAGGGCTAAAATGGGGACATTACAGTCCGCCCTTCCCAAAATTGTTTGTCCTCAAGCAATGCCGCCACACTCCAAGAAAACAGTTTGATCCTTACTATGCCAATAAGGATTCAGGGTCCCAAGTCCATCTCCGAAAAGACCCACCATGTTGATGCTGTGCCATACTGATCACACAATCAAAACCATCATACCAAAACAGCATTGTCCTCCTCTGAAACCCTGAAAGATTACGGAACATATGACTCGAACTGAAAGACCAAGAGGAACACAATTCAAAACATTGCAGCATCTCACACCCCAAATTCTTTGAGAAGTTAATATCATTAATGCCAATGATCAACATCATTTGGAGCACAAGGAACAATTATCTAAGCAACTCAAAATTATTCACATCAGCAAAACTCCTCAAAGCATCAAATAGAATCACAACTGCAAAGGTGACTCCAACAAGGATATTCGTAAAGAGAAAAACAACCTTTTGCAGATACATAGTAGCCCTATCCTCAAAGCTCTTCAAGGATGTCCAATGCCTTCTTTGAAGATCACAAACATTTACAAGAAGACACTTGAAATCTTTCATAGCTCTCTCTCCAAAAATCTCAGAAATACGAACCAAAACAGCCCAAGGTTTGTTGCCTTGAACATGAGTACCAAAGAATGTTCGCAAGTGACTACTGGAAAGAACTCCAACTCTATTCAAAGACTAGTTTGGATTAGTCTGAATCACCATTCTTCCCATTTGCAGCCAAAAATATCTTTGGAAAGAGATTGTGAAGTGAAAATATGAGCGTACCAGCTGCCCATTAAGTCAAAATTGAATGACTCAACATTAGATTTAAGAGAAACCAGCATGTTGGGAAAGGAACAGCAGCTGCAATTTTGAAAATCCTTGTCCATTTTGACAATTCTGATCACATTCAAAGCTGGAAACACCCACTCTAACAACTCCATCATAGCAAAAAACCATTCTTTGCTCCCATTTCCTCTCCAACCCAACAATAGATGATCAAATATAATCATCAATTGGCTGATAAAGAAGGTAGCAGCACCTCTAGCATTGAAATTTTGGCACTTATCACTCCAACATACCTTCTTTTCACACATGATAATCTTCTTCAGAACATGCTGAAAATCCCATACTTGGATAATCAACCATGAAAATTTTCCAACACACCGAAACAATTTCTCTTTGTGATTCCAAATGTTAGATAGAGCCAACAATGGTCTCCCAAGTCCGGTGTCCTCTTTAGTGTTCCATGAAAGCCATACTATGAAAGTTTCAACAATAAGAATACATGGAACAAGTATTGTCTTCAAATCCCATCCTGAGAAGAGATTGGAGTGAACTGAATTAACACTCAACTCAGAAGATGGATTATTGAACAAATAAACTCCTTGAATTGCAACTATTGCTTTCTTTACAAAATCAAAGGCATAATCCCGTTCGTTAATCCAACATAGATAATCGGATTTTATAATCTCCAAGGAGTCTTTGATGAATTGTTGATTAAAGAGAATGGCTCCATCTCTAACTCTTCCTTGTCTCTCTTTAATCAAACTGTGTGGGCGGTCAACTTTGACTAAGACTTGCACCTCATCCTTAATGGATATCAAGAATGGACCTTCCCACTCATAAGCATGCAAGGATGGCGAACTGCTGGTAGGTTGCAAATCAAAATCAGAACTTTGTTTCTAGTTTTTTCTGACCTCATATCTACTCCAAAACTCATGTCTTTCACCATCCGTCAACTGAAAATGAAGAGGATCAGATTTTACCAATTCTTCAAACCTTTGTTTACAATTAGCTTCATGAATTGGAAAATCAGATGTGTTTGAGATCCTCTTTAAACTTTTCATCAGCAAGGAACTTTTGATCTTCTAAAACTGCTTCCACCTTACTGATACTTCGATCATATGTTTTAGCAGCCCCCAACTTGATCATTGAGTCATTATGGGGCTTTTCCATGCAAGCTTCTTCGTCAAAGACATCTTCTCCTCCCATGACCATCTCACAGCTTGCATTGAAATCAGAATTTTGTACTTTGTTGGGATCAAAGGGAAACTTATCCCAAACAAGTTCCTTGTCAACACTAGGCGCCTTCACACCCAGTTCCCAAACACTAAAAGGTTGATTATCATGATCAAAAGGAAAGTTCTTTTCATGCTGCTCTTGGAGTGTTGCCTCTTTCAACAAGACACCTCCCAACACACCAAAACTGATATCTTCACAAATATCTTTTCCCAAGAGCTTAGTTTGATGATCTAACTCAAATCCACCTAAACCTCCATTATTAAAATGAAGCAAGGCATCTCCATTTTTAGCTGGTTTGACGATTATATCCTTCTTACCTTCAATAAGCCCATCATATAAAGATATATTACTGATCTCTTCATTAGTAGTCACAAGCACACCAAGGATGTTTTCTTGAGAAACCGTCATAGAATCATTGAGAGACAACATTTTATCTTCTGCATTAATGACCACCTCATTAATCTGCTTTGTCTTCTTCAAGTGTGGCTTCAATTTTTCCTCACACTGAATGAACAAATCTCCGATCAACATACTAGCAATGGATGAATTCTTTCCTACTTGTTCATGAATGTTAAGCAAGAAAGAAAGGATGGATTTTTGGATTTCATCCATCTCATTGATAGTCAAAACTAAAATGTTTCTCATTGCTGCAACTACATCCTCCTCTTGTTCACTCCAAGTTGAAATGAAGAGGTAATGGATCAAATAATATATTCGATCTTGCATACCCAATTCAACCAGAAACTTACATGTTTTGAGTTCTGAAAAGATCTTCAGTATAACAACTCTTTTGGAATACTGATTGCTATCAATTTCATCGAGATCTTGAAAGTTTTCTATGAACATATGAAGAACTCTTTCCATTGTTTTATCATAATAGGGCACCAAGGGTGCCCAAATTCTCATCACTTCACTGAGGCATGAAGTAACCAACAAATTGATCTTATCATCTAGATGCCTCAACCAATAAGGACTTTTCAAGAAAGTCACTGCAAGTGCCAAAGCTGTTTTATTTATCCCTAAAGGTGACTGCTTCATCTTGCTTAAACATTGTTCCAATGTAAGAAGTATTCTCACTTCTTCTTCCCTTGTCTGACATTCATTAATGAGCCTTGCACCCGCAAAGTGTAAAGATCTTGCCAAATCTTTCTCTACATCTGAAGCCATAGCTTAAACTGGCAAGACAAGGTTCATAAAACCTTTGAAAAAAGGTGTCAACTTCAAAAACTTCTGAAGCTGAAACTAAACTCTGTTCTGCTTTCTGATGTAGTATCGGTCTTCTCTAACTCTCATCTGATAACATGAAGCGCTGAAACTCACAGGATGGCAGGAAAACAGGCTCTGATACCACTGAAATATACCCCTTAATTTTTTCTTTTAAATTTCAGACACAATAATGCAAATCATGCACCCGTTAAGAATTAGCTCTAAACCAAAACACAGCTAAAACAACTCCAACCAAGAATGCGCCCTAAAACCATTTAAGGAGGAGGGGCGGGCATATGGTCAGAGGATCCCTAGGATCTAATAACTTGATAACAACTAAAAATAGAGAGCTAAACTCGACACCAAGAATGTGCACGCAAGATCCTTTTGCAAGGCGAGGTGCTAACATATGGTGGAGTGCTAGATAATAAACTGAAATACAACTTCTTCTGCAAATGTAGGCATCCACAAGTGGTGGGAATACTCCACTTATTTCGTGGGTGTGATTATTACAAACATTTAAAGGCGGCAAGCTAGCCAATTAATCTCACTTCCACTTAAACTGTGGGGGGTTTACAATCCACACAACCACTTTATTACATGGGGGGAATACAACAAAGTAAATTGCAGCAAACAAACAAATTGTTGTTAGTAGTGACAATTTAGTACTACTAAACAGCTTACAAATGATTAATAAACAACTACAATGTGACAACCATGAATTCCCAAAATGTCCAAAGGTTAGAGTATCACTTCCTCTAACATTTACAATGCCAAAATGATATAGAAAGAAACTTAGAAGATCATTATAACAATTTCAAACTAATCTGATAAAAAACAGGAAATACAGAAAATCAAATCAGCGAAGATAGAATTCACCAAATTGGGCGTATCTTCTTCAATTCAGCTCGGAAAGCTCTCAAACCACAGCCAATCAACAGCTAAGAGCTAGGCGTCCAACCTCCATTGAAAAATCGAGCCCAAAACAAAGAGAAACAACTGGCACAATTCCCAAGGCAATCAAGAAGGAAGGTACGACCTCTAGGAAGGGTTGACCTTCTCCCAAAATTTAGAAACTTAATGATAAAATCTGCAAACTTGCAAAAAGAGGTGCCCTCCACAGTAGAACAGTATGGGCTAACACCCAAAACCAAACAAAAATCTGAATTGAAGCTATGAACAAAAAATAGCTTCAGCCAGGCCAAATCAACAACTTGCAAAAACAAGTTTTACATCAACAACTTGTTCGATTCAAACAATTGAAGCTCCATCTGTATTTCAAAGAGAAATACAGCCATGATGATCCACCTAGGAAGCCATAGTTGTAGGCCCAAAGGATGGATTGAAATTCGCTAAGCTTCCCCTTAGCCAGGTTCTGGATTCAAACCAGCAGCATAACCTTACTATTCAATTTCCAAGATAAGATACAAAGAGCAAAGCACCAATATATAAGCTTCAAATTAGCAAATGAAGCAAACTGTAACTCCCAACAAGAAACTGTTCAATTCCTCCAAGGGACGCCACCTTTTAGCAATTACTTTATTTAAAAAATCAAAACATTTCCCTTTTAGGCGTCCATTTCAAATTGCAACAATAAACATTTAAATGCTTATGAAAATCGGCCCCCTTATGCCCCCTTCATTAAGACAACTTAAAGACATCAAGCCTAGGCATGGGGTACAACTTCAAGATATGAAAATTGACTAAGTTTGGAACTCAGTCCAAGGAGGGACAGGAGCCAAAACCCAAAGCCAACATTCAAACTGATTCTGCCAGATATAGAATGATGACCTAAACAGAATTGTTGATGGTGCCATTGCCATAAATAGACTTACTAAAAATAGCTAATGCCAAAAATAGTAAGTTAACTTCAAAACCCTTCAAAAAGCCAGCTGAACAGCCACACTGCCCAAAATATGAACTGCAGATGATTGAACTGTTGTTAGAAAGATACTGCTATAAATAGACTTACTAAAAATAGCATCTGCTATAAATAGTAAGTTTGCAAAACTTCATCTGAGCAGTAATCATGACTTACTATAAATAGTAAGTGTTTCCAAACGCCCTCTGAGTACAATCCGGGAAGCCAATATGACTTACTATATATAGTAAGTGCCTGGAAAAGTTATCAGATGGAGATGCATGATACACCATTTTGAAGCTTTCTGAAAACCCAGAAAACTCCACCAAACATGCATCAAAAACCCATGCATGCAAGCCCTCAAAACTACATCTAAAACCTCCTAAAAAATAGGAAACCCTAATTTTCAGTTCTGCTTAGCCTATGAGTTTCCGGAAATAGGCTAAAATCTCAAGAAGAGCGTAGGGCTAAAATGGGGACATTACACATGTCCCCTTCTCAAGATTGACAGCCTTAGTCACTTTTGGGGGCCCAATTATTGCTTCATTTGGGTAAGTTTAGTGTACTTTATAAAGCCATCTAAATGAGACCTTTTTGACTTATGGATTTAATTATTAAAGAGTACTTTTATTTATTTATTTTTATTTTTGGAGGAAAATCAATTTGAGGGCCCAAATTGTAATGCCTCTAATGGCAAAGGCTAGTGCCCTCCTTTGGCATCCATTATGCAATTATTTTCGAACAAATTTTCAAATCAATAAAATCCCTTGGTTGTTGGCGGAACCCAGAGGATGAAAACCCTCTTGGGGTCATTTTGAATTAGGGACAAAAACCCTCAATTCTTCTTTATCTGCTGGTTGCAAATTGTAGGACAAAATTGTTGAATTTATATTGTCTTCTGCTGCATCAAACTGAATCAGCATTGTAGGGCAATTGTAGGGTTATTGGCTGCACCAATTTGTCAAGGGCGAATTCTTCCCCAGCCTCCACAATCTGGTCAGGAATTTCATGTGCGTATTTTCTTGTGAATAATACAGCTGCTCATCGCCTAACTTGTTGCCTTATTTACAAACTACTTATTATTTATTTTTTCTTAATTATTGGTTCTGCTGTCTAGCGCCACACTTCACACATTAATTCTGAATGCTGTTCATTATTTGATGTTGGCTGTTGCAATCTTAGTCCAAACTCTTATTTCTATAAGTACTCTTCCTAACCTGTTATTTATTATTGACGAATATTACAATAATGCTGCACTGACTGTTTGGATTTGAGTTATATGCTGACTGTTTATTGGGCTCTGGATTATAATTCAGCAGTCAGCATCATCTATTAATTGAGGCTAACATATCCTTCATGCTTGCTGCTGTTAGGGTTAGGAATCTAGAGTAATCTCAATTATGAAAATGCATATTAGTCTAGCATTTATCTGCTGTTATACTCATAAATTCTGTTCTTTGTACTGCTGCAACCTGCAATTTGCATAACAGCTAGTGTTGGTTAATACCTTCCTGATTTTAGTTTGCTGTGTAGGGTTTCATAGGCATTTAATTCAAACTCTTATACAAATCAATGCAAATTTATATCAGGGTTTGATAGCATAGCTTTAGTACTTATTTGCAGTTTGTTTCAGTTATTCCATTAAGCAAAAAAAAATACCAAAAGAATCATATATTTTTCAAAAATCCTAAAAAGCGATGTTAAATTGGAAGGCAAACAGGCTAGAAAGTTTTGTTCTGCTTGAGTTCGTATCCATGCCAAAGAAGAACTGATAGAGAACATTACTGTAGGTCTTACTGATTTTACTATTCTAGCATGAATGGAATATAAGGATAAAGTCGATATTCACCACCAAGGTGAAATAATCCAAAAGTATGTATCCTTAGACTTGGTGGCAGTTACTATTAAGATATTCTTATATTCTGCTAGAATCTCTATTTTTAGTTAATGGTCAGTACCGTCAGTACCGTGTAAGTGTAACGGTTTTGTAATTATGTCTTGGATCGTGTGTCGATTCTTGGAAGTTTCTAAATATCGAAACTTGCCGTCTCTTGTACATCTCGTAACCTATTTATTGAGCTTTCGCTCATTGTTAATATGATCCAATATTCTACCAATTACCTATGTAATATGGTATCAGAGCGAGGTTAAAATCTCTTTTGAAATTTTTCCCAACTTAATGAATTCTGTAATTCGAAATTTGAGGGTTCTTGTTTAAATTTTTTTTTCGTGAGTATTCTCTCACTAAAAATCACGATCCTCCTGCTGCAATTTCGTGGGAATTTTTCGGGTGTTTCAAAGACACGTTTTTTTTGTTGCTGGTCGCATTTCGTTTTGTGGTTCGCGCGACTTTTGCCCGCGCTCTTCATTTCGTGCGCCATTTTGTTCTTTTCGTGCGCCTTTGTGTAAGGACGCCGACTTCTGGGCATTTCTCTGCCTGTGACCGCACGAATTTCTGTGTGTGGGCACTGAAGAATCCGCATTTTTTTTCAGACGCGTTTTGAGCTTGAATTTTTCTGAGTTCTTGGCTTTTGAGCTCAGTTTTTATTCTGAACGTGGTCGCCTCTTGGTCGCCTAGGGTTTGGCATACCTTCTGTCAAATTTTTGTGCAGATTCGAGCTTATTTCTGCAAGTTTTTGAGCTTTCATGGCGGCTAGGGCATCCTGCAAACTCGATTAGGGTTTTGACCAGTCAACTCACTTCGGAAATTTTTTTTGATTCCAGATTCCTTCTGGGTTTTTCGAGAGCTCAACTGGGTTGTTGTCAGAATTTTTTGGGTCAGTCGAAAATTTTTCTCTTTTTTGTGCCATCTGTACACTGTACTTTCTACAGCCTGTACCAGCATCTGCCTCTGTTTTCTGCCTTGGGATTTGTAATTGTAATCAAATCTTTCTTCAAATAAGATCCTAATACCTAAGAGCAAAACTAAGTTCAAATTTCTGTGTAAGACAATTATAAGTCAAAAATGAAATTTCCAGAATTTTCTTCTAACTGCGATTTCCAGATTTTTATTAAATGTGAATGTGCTGATTGCAGAACATTATCTGATTTCTATGTTTTCATATCAATGAAGGAACTCCTATTTGTAAGAGGAGAGGCCTGCCTCCAAGGGATGCGTCCCTTTGTGCGCGGGCTTTCTACAGCCGATTACCATTGTTTAAGTATGCATTAACACATACATACCCTTCTACATGATGGCGGATGACTTTAAGAGGATTCCGATTTCAAATAAATCCTGAATATAAAATCACGGGAATGATCGAATTTATATGAATGCTCATAATTTCGATTTAAATGTTTCCTTTAGAAATATCATAACATGTATGATAATTTCGATCACTTATGAATGACAATGATACTTGCATCACTGTCATTCATATCTGACCGAAGCTATCATCCATTAACAGGATTCGTGCTCTGAATTCCGTGCTTGCATCTCCTCTCAGTTTTCTCGTTTTTCGTACATTGGGAAATGTACAAGATGGCGTCATTGACCAACATTATGTTGGAAGGCAGTCAACGCTTCAATGGCAGAAATTATAACACCTGGAAGCAGCGGATGATGACCATCTTTGAATACCGATGCCTTGATCAGATGATTCTAGGCAATGTTAATCGACCCACTACTGCAGACAAAGCTCAAGAAAAGTTTGATGAGCAGAATCGTGAAGCTGTCATGCTTATTAAACTTTCAGTTACAGATGATCAGTTACCTCAGATTCCGATTGGAAAATCAGCCACTGAAATCTGGGATCATCTCAAAGGTTTGTATGAAACCTCCGACAAGAGTTGTGCGTTCTTCCTGAAGAACATGTTGTTTTCCATTGTTATGGATGAGAAAACAACCTTGCAGGCGCACCTGAACAAGATCTAGGAAATCTGAGATCAGTTAGAGGCTATTGGTCGGAAGATGGAGGAAGAAGACATGGTTGTCATCACTCTGAAAAGTCTACCAAAGTCTTATGAACATTTCATAGAGACTCTGAACATTACTTCTATTAATGTTGATTTGAAGTTTTCAGCGCTTTGTACCACCCTCTTACAGCAGGATCGTGGAAACAACAGTTTGGTAGTAGTGCCTCGTCTTCCTCTACAGAGCAAGCTTTCATAGCCAACCCTCAGTCCAAGCACAAAGGGCAAGGTCAGCCTTCACAGCAGAAAGGCTCTGGACAATCTCAGGACCACCCTCCGAAAAAGAATGTGCAGTGCAATTATTGTCACAAGTTCGGCCACATGAAGAAGGACTATCGTGCTCGATTGGCTTATGAGAAAAAGCGACAGGAAGGGTCTCAGCAGGGTGCACATGCAGCGGAGCACACTGAGCAGAAGGAGTCTGCCTTTTACGCCTTCATGGCTAAAAGACCAGCAGACCATGTCAAATCCTCTGCTTGGTACATAGATTCTGGTGCCTCGCGTCATTTCACTCACAGACGTGATTGGTTCACCGACCTCTCCCCTTTCAATGATTCAGTCATTTTCGGTGGTGGTGAAGAGTACACAGTTGCCGGCAAGGGCACTGTTCAGATTTAGTCTGGTGGGAGGAATCTCATATTCCTCAATGTGTATTATGTTCCTGGCATGGAACTTAATCTACTTTCAGTCAGCCAGATCATGCGACACTCTCCCCACCTTGATGTGGTCTTCAGCACTCATAAGTGCTCTATCATTGATCAACTGTCCAAATGCACTGTAGCTGTTGGCATTGAGGATCATGGTCTGTACTGACTTGTGGATTCGGGTGGCCCTCCAGAATCAGCCCTAGCAGCTCGGAATTCTTCCATCACCAGTCTCTGGCATCAGCGGTATGGGCACCTGAACGTGCACTACCTGTCTCAGCTCTCCCGGCAGCACCTTGTAGATGGGCTTCCTGAGATTCAGTCTCAGAACTTCGGTGCCTGCGGATCCTGTCAAGCTGGGAAACAACATCGCACATCCTTTCCGACTAGTGACTCCTGGCGTGCATCCAAGGTACTCCAACTTGTCCATGCTGATGTTTGTGGACCTATGCATACTCCTCCTGTTACTGGATGCAAATATTTCTTACTGTTTGTTGATGACTTTAGTAGAAGAATGTGGGTGTATTTTCTTATGTAGAAATCAGATGTGTTTTTAATTTTTCAGAAGTTTAAGGCCCTAGTAGAAAAAGAGTCTGGGTGTTCCATTGTAACTCTTAGGTCAGATAATGGGGGGGAATTTTGTTCTCATGACTTCTCCAACTTCTGTGAAAAACATGGCATCAAATGCCAATTGACTACACCTTACACCCCACAACAGAACAGTGTTGTAGAGCGGCGCAACCGCACTATAACTGAGCTAGCCCGTTCCATGCTGGAGCATAGATGTGTTCCCAAGAAATTTTGGGCCGAAGCTGTGTATACTACAGTCTATCTCCTTAACCGGTCTCCGACCCATGCTGTCAAGGAGAAGACTACTGAAGAAGTCTGGACTGGCCACAAGCCGCGGGTCAGTCATCTAAAAGTTTTTGGCTCTCTTGCTTATGTTAGGATTCCAGATGCCAAGTGTTCCAAACTGGATTCCAAGAGTCAGAAACTCATGTTCACAGGATACAGTGATAACCACAAAGCCTACAGGCTAATTGACATCGAACAGAACGTCTCATCTTCAGTTGGGATGTGGTTTTTGATGAAGAACGGGGACCTTTCTTCTCCCCCTCTTCTGTACAGCAATCAAAGGATCAGCCTTTGCAGGCTCCTGACCTGGGTATTCGTCTACCATTAGGTCCACCTAATGGGAGGGATGCTGATTATTCCTCAGACTCAAATTCTGATGAGTCTCAGCCTGAAATTCCTGATGCACCTGATTCAGATCCAGAACCTCCTGATGAACCTGATGTTGGCCCCTCTACCCATCGACCAAAATGGTGGTCAAAGACGATTGCCGATCTTCATGATGATGAACTTGTTGAGGGTAAATCTTCTCGAAACAAGAGCAAAAAGCAACCTACAATCAATTGTGCTCTCATGGCCAACTTGCACAGTGTCTTTGAGCCTCAGACTCATTCAGAGGCTAAAGGCATTCCTGAGTGGGATACGGCAATGGAATCAGAATACCAGAGCCTTCAGAAGAATCACACCTGGGTCCTCTCTGATCTTCCTCCCGGGAAGAAACCCATTAGCTGCAAATGGGTGTATAAAGTTAAGTACAAGGCTGACGGAACCCTGGACAAGTACAAAGCATGACTTGTTGCTTGGGGTTTTTCACAGAAAGAAGGCATCGACTACGAGGAGACTTTTGCTCCTACAGCCAAGATGAGCACCATACAGCTTGTTCTTGCCTTAGCAGACCAGTTTGGATGGAAAGTCCATCAGATGGATGTGAAGAGTGCCTTTCTCAACGGTGAGTTGCAGGAAGAAGTTTACATGACGCAGCCTCCTGGTTTCAAGGTTGCAGGTCAAGAACAGAAGGTCTGTAAACTAGTCAAAGCACTTTATGGCTTGAAGCAGGCTCCCAGAGCATGGTACATCAAAATTGATACGTACCTCACAAAACATGGCTTTAAGCGGAGTCCATTTGATTCAAATCTATATATCAAACACACTGGCAGTGATATCTTGTTGCTTGTTGTCTATGTGGATGCCTTGCTCATTACTGGCAGCTCGGCACACTTGATCGATAAGATCAAACAGAACCTGTGCACAACCTTTGATATGACAGATTTGGGACTTTCTCATTATTGTCTCCGTGTTGAGGTGTGGCAAACACAAAATAGCATCTTCATCTCTCAGTCGAAGTATGCTCGCAGTCTTCTGGATAAGTTCCGCATGCAGGATTACAAACCAGCCTCCACGCCTATGGAAAAAGGACTTAAGCTGTCAGCTAAGTCTGACTCACCGGTGGTTGATGAGTCTCTATTCAGACAGCTAGTAGGCAGTCTTATCTACTTAACTGCTACTAGACTAGACATCAGTTTTGCAGTCAGCTACATCTCCAGATTCTTGACAGCCCCCAAGGCTGATCATTGGGTAGCGGCTAAGCATGTGCTACGGTATGTGAAGGGTACATCTGACTTTGGTATCCTTTACACAAGGAATTATGATCCCAGCCTTCAGGGCTTCACAGATTCAGATTGGGCAGGTTCAGTTGATGACCGAAAATCAACGTCTGGGTATGTGTTCAGTTTGGGATCCGGTGTCGTCACATGGACTAGTAAGAAGCAGCAGGCTGTGGCCCTCTCCTCAACAGAAGCTGAGTATTGAGGTGCAGTGAAGGCAGCATGTGAGGCAGTTTGGCTTCGCCGGATGCTTGCAGATATGCAACTATCTCAAGCAAGTCCGACTCCCCTATTCTGCGACAATTAGGGAGTTCTCAAGCTTGCCAAGAATCCGGTCTTCCATGAGAGAACCAAGCATGTCGAGACACATTATCACGTCATCAAATCGCTGGTTGAAGACTGCACAGTTCAGTTGTTGTATGTTCCAACTGAGGATCAGACAGCAGATATTCTCACCAAGTCCTTGAGTCCTGACAAGTTTGTAAAATTCAGGGGATCTCTTGGTGTTGTAAATAGGTTGACCATTAAGGGAGGGTATTAAGATATTCTTATATTCTGCTAGAATCTCTATTTTTAGTTAATGGTCAGTACCGTGTAAGTGTAACGGTTTTGTAATTATGTTTTGGATCGTGTGTCGATTCTTGGCAGTTTCTAAATATAGAAACTTGCCGTCTCTTGTACATCTTGTAACCTATTTATTGAGCTTTCGCTCATTGTTAATATGATCCAATATTCTACCAATTACCTGTGTAATAGTTACTAGGGAAGTAAAAATGGCAGTTGTTTTTGTGTTGTCACTAATGCCAGCTCAACGAGGGCACACATGTATCCAAGAAACAAGGCCAATGATTTCCCCTCTGTGCATCATGATGATTGAATGCATCGGTTTCTTTGCTGATCTCTTGCAATGGCCTTCCTTTCTCTCTGTTTCGTAGTTGAGTGGTTTTTATGGATTCATTCTTTTGTCTTGCTTAAATAATATTGTCATTTCTTAAATAGTATTGTCTCAATGAAAAATATAACATTCGTTTTGGAATGCAGCATTATTGTTGTATGTCTTTCATCATTAATTTATATTATTGTAGGTCACTTAATATTGATTCATATCCTTATTCAGGTATTATATTCTAAGGTTTATGGCTAATACCATGGTTGATCATGTCTAAGAATTTTTTTCACATTGAATTTTCTTTCCCTAGTGTCTTCAAAAAGAGGCAAAATCCTCTTCTTAAGGGATCTGTAATGTCCCCTTTTTAGCCGTTATTGTTGATTGGTTGGTTAGCCTATCATTTCGACCCTTGTAGGCTAATATATTTGATTTGAGGGTCCATCAACAACTGTTTCCCGATCATATGGGACATTACACATCATCAGTGACTCTTTGGGGTTCAGGTTATGGCTTCTGCATTTGTTATTTGGCTCAGTTTGAGACACTTACTATTTATAGTAAGTCATTTTTGCAGAGTTACTATTTATAGCAGAGCATCTGGTCACTTGGTGATTTGCAGTGTTGACTCCTATTCGGATGCCATGGATAAATGTGAATCATTTAAAGAGTTATTAATGTTTAAATGGATTTTAATGATATTTATTTGTAAAAAGTTATATTATAAAGTTATTATTTAACTTTATAAAAAGGGGGGCCATTTTTAAGTGATGAGTAATTAATGCCTTATGAAAAAGCACGCTTCATTAATGAGATTATATTATAAGTCATCAAAAGCTATTTGAAATATCATTTTAAATCATTAAAAATGCAACATGGAAAATCGTGCCATCCTTGGGAAGTATAAAAGCCTTCATTTTGCAAATCGACTTCACCCATGTGAATACTTGACTTTGCAAATATTTGGAGTTTTTGGAGTTTGTGCATCTGAGACAAGGATTTCAGCAAATACAGCCATTGGAGAACGAAAATTCTTGAATTGAGCAGCTGATCTGAGGTGGTGAAATACCCATTGAAGTTGGCTTACAGGAGAGCTTCAAACGAGGCTCTATTTAAGCAAATTGGTGACAAATGGATGAAATTAATTGAGATATCTTTCATATTTCTGATTGCTTTCAAAGTTACATACGTATTATCATCTGCTGGGCGCTTTTTTGAGAGAGGTACAAGCTGTACCATTCAAGCTAAGAGCAGGCCGTACAATCTCCAGCCTGGGCATCATTCTCCTAGGCCAAAGCACTTAGTATTTGGGTCTGAAATCTCTTCAATCTGAGGCGGCTAGGTCGGAAGTTATTGGCTGCAACATAAAAGCTTGGGGAAAAGGTGTCGTCCCAGTTGCAACATCATTCTCAGTGTGTTTATCAGCAATCTTCATTTCCAGGTTTCATATTTTCAGACTTGTTTGCATTTCCAGCTTGTGTAAATCCATTTAATAAATTTGCATATCAAAAGATATTTGAAATAAAGCTATAGCCTCTGGATTTTGTAATTGAAGCATTGTATATTTATTGCTGCATTAGTTTATATTTCCAAGCATTTCTTTCAATTCTCATTTGCATGCAAAAATACAAAAAAAGTAAAAAAACCAAAAACAAACAAAAAAACATCAAGTTCAGAAAATTCATACCAGCAAAGGCAGAAAAAGAGAGTTTAAGCCATCAGGGCTTACTACAGGATCATATTTTCATATATCCATGTTTGTGTCATGCCTATATGAGCCCCTTTCTCATTTTATTCCCATATTCAAGAAGTTCGCAAGGATATCGGAAGAGTTGCAAAAAGAGAATTGGACATCATTTGGTTATTTTGCATCTTCTCACTATGAAATTTTTGTTCATCTCAAACCCTAGGACGAAACAAGAATATTGGATTTGGTGAAGAGATCTCTCCCTTGTAAATTTGGGTGGTTTCAAATGGAGTTCACATTTTGGTTGAATGTTTGCAGAGTAAGAGTTTGGAACAAATCGATTTATTTATACAAGATAATAGAGATTTGCAGGAAACAAATTTGTAGAAGATTTGCAAGCAAATTACAAATTTGAAGATTAAAGTCTTGTTTTTTCTTGGTTGTCCCAACTTGCAGAAGACTCCAAGTAATTCTAACCAGTCGCCCACGTTCTTGGCTTTCATGGTTGCATTGGCATAAAGGAAGCATATTGATTTGTGAAGGACATAGTGTGGGTGTAGGGAAGTTGTGAGCAAATTGATATCTATTATCTTCTCCTTTGTTGGCCATCCTATGTTAGAGTGGGTGTGGGAACTTTAGGAGTGATTTGACTCCCCTTTTGAATGTTGTTGACATCTTTAATGTTGGCTTCCAAATCACAAGTTGTTTGCTAATGGTTATTGGGTGTGTTGCTATCTTTGGCAAGGGATAAAGAGGTTAAAAATGTTGCAGACCAATCTACCATTATTGCTGATATAAGTATAAAACAAATTTAGATGTTAATGTATTAAGTTTGATCAGCTCCATTTCCTTCTATCTGCTGATCACTAAACTTAGAAATATTATACTAGCATCATCTATGTCAGCTAAGAAGTCAGAAATTATTAATTTGAGCATTGTATATTTCAATATTTACTTCAGCTACTTGTATGACAAGTGTTTGTTAAAATGTCTATGCATTATTCCATGTCTTCAAATTATTTGTGAGAATGTCTGTGATCATACATGAAAGTTGTAGTTGTTCTACATTGTTAAAACTCAGAAATATTATTTAGTTTGATGTCCTAGCAAGTGTTTGACGAAATGTTTGACTGTTGGCGTAAGAACTAACACCTCTAGAGTGTGAGTTTGTACGTACAGCTATGCACACTACGCAAGTGTTTGTTAAAATGTCTATGCATTATTCCATGTCTTCAAATTATTTGTGAGAATGTCTGTGATCATACATGAAAGTTGTAGTTGTTCTACATTGTTAAAACTCAGAAATATTATTTAGTTTGATGTCCTAGCAAGTGTTTGACGAAATGTTTGACTGTTGGCGTAAGAACTAACACCTCTAGAGTGTGAGTTTGTACGTACAGCTATGCACACTACGCAATGAGTGCTCTTCAAATTAGGAGGGGAAGCTCCCTCGTTGTGCTGGAATGCATGGAATAGAAAACTAAACTAATGTCCTATCTTTTTGTTCTCAGCTGGTAGAGGCACAAGGTTAAGAAAACCTAGAACGTTGCAGCTAAGTATTTTCTGGTTTCGCAGATTATCTAACTACAACTAAGCTAACTTCTTTAAAATCTATCCAGTTTACTCACGAAAACAGAGCATGAGGAAATGGAGCGGGAATGGTTTTTATACGATAAGCTGGGTACAGATTTGCAACATGAAGGCAAGGTGGGCACAACTATCTGCTCGGCTAAATAGGCTTATTATGACACACATCATACGACAGGCTTTAATTACGAATTCTCAACATGAAGGCAAGGTGGGCACAACTATTTCCTTAATTCGAATAGGCCTATTGATAACAAAACACAAAAGATAGCCAACTAGGACAGCAAATTGCATAGGCGAGACACGCATACAATCCACGAACGAACTAGCCACTATATCTAACTATGGCAAGCATTCATCATAATAATTGCATGGAACCCAAGTGGCATAACAATTCATTATCAAAACAAATACTCATGTGAACAAATCCAAAAAGACAATATTACAGGCAAGGTAGGCGCAACATATATTAATCTCCTGTAAAAGTTCGTTGAACAGATACAATAATAGCAATACTACAAGCAAGGTAGGCGCAGCATGTATGCTATCAAACAAAAGTTAAAATACAAATGAGCTGAATGCTCTTATTTATAGACTTCAAGGTGTAGGCAACCCTAAAATCACCTTGAGTCAACTACAGTCTTGCAATGCATGCAAGATCTTATTCCTAAACCCTAATTGAATAAAACTATATAGTTAACTGGGAAACTATCATCAGTTAACTGAAATATCTAATCTAAATGGACAAAATGCAACATGCACGTCCTTATTGAAAGCAAGTCAACTGGAATGCTATTATCAGTCAACTGAAAAATCTAATCTAATCTCCAAGTGTACGTAGATGTTTCCAAGAAAGACATGCATGCAATGTGTAACAACAAGTTTAACTCGGAAAGAAGCCTCGAGTTAACTGCTTCTTATGACTCATCCTTGTAAACAACTGCATGGTCTAACTGAAAGTCTACTCGATGTTTAGCATCTCCTCCAGGAATTTATCAATAATATCATCATCTGGCACTCTGACGCTGTCCACGATGATTAACTGTTTGTCTAACTCTTTGTCTCCATCCCGGATTTCCTTCTAACTATCTCTAACCTCTGTGGTCACCTTTTTGAAACTGATAGTTAGCATTGTAAACTCCTCCATCTTGGATGCCTCTGGCCCTCCACATAGGTTATCACGAACTAACTCTTCGAACTCAGCCTGAACTACCTCTAACTCAGCGTATGTACCATCTTCATGCCGATAATGACATGGGATCTGAGTGATGTACTCGCTGATGAAACGAAGAGCTACAACAACCTTTTCCTGAAGCATGTTCATCTTAGCAGCAATCTTGTCTTATGTCTCTACCCTGCAAAGATACAACTCTCTCCAAGTGAAGACCTTCTTTTGATCTCTATCTGCTTCAATGGCGTCATAGATTCTTGCAAGCTGTGACATCAAAATCAGGTCCTTTGGCTTACACTCGGCTATGACAATCTCAAGCTCCTGAATTCTCTGGCGAAGACTATGTGCGTCAACCCTCAATTGATATAGCTCTATGAGGTGTCAACCAGCAATGATAAAGTCTTCAATCCAGGTATCCAGCAACTTTCCTCGATTAACCAAGTGTTGAATCTTCTGCTGATCTGCGGCGGTCTCTCAAAGTTGTGGGAGTAAAGGTGCTTGCCCCTCGCTGCCATGAAGCAAACTCGAGATGTACATGCGGAGTTGTCTGATTTCAGTTTTGAGAACTGCCTTATCCTCACCATCCTTCATGACGCTTTCCTCCAGATTACTCACAATGACTCTTAATAGATTCACGTCAGTGTGTCGAGTACTCTTCCCCAGATTAGTTTTGACGAAGGTAAAATCACCAACATCAACTTCATCAAAGTACTTTCCTTCTAGAGGAGTAGCAACCTCTATGACGATCTCTACCTCAAGATTCTTCTCAATATTAATCTGCTTTCTGGCCCTCTTATTCAACCTGTTCTGATAGGGTTCACCGAAATCAGATAAATCAAGATTATATGAAGGCATACGCCTCTCTCTTCCCAATGACTTCTCAAGCCAAGATGAATAAGGAATACTATCCTCTCGAGGTGGAGCTATTTCTACTGTATCAACTGTTGGCAGATCCATTGGTCTGAAGGTCTCATGTATCGGAGACTCAGGCTCCGAATCAATATCTACGGGAGACGACTGTGGTGAAAAAGGTGAACCTGGAGATGACAAACCGGCCTCAGCCTGAATTACTGGCTTTGATGAAACAACTGGCTCTGGAACTGGAAATGCTTCTTCTTGAAGTACTGTCTCTATAACTGGAAGTGCTGGCTCTTTCTCAACTTGTTTCCTTTTGGTGATGCTTTTTCCTTTTGAATTAACTCCCATCTTAACCCCTTCAGGCGGCTTCATGGAAACCTTGACTTCAGGTCTAGCCCTAGAAGTAGAAGGAAAAGAAGAAACTACCACTGCTGGCGGCTCTGTAACTGGGATCACCCTTCGCTTCCGTTTGCTCTCAAGGAAGTACATAGTTGTTTTGATAACAGACCTGGACAAGTCTTTCACTGAAGTGTTCACTGGAACATACCAATCAGGTTGGCGAAGTGGCTGGCGAGCAACTTGGTCTTTAATAAATGAATGAAGAAGTATTTCGCCATCATCATCAGACAACCCTTCCACATCCTCTGACAAGAAATCAGCAATCTGTGGAATAGTAAGCCTACAATAATGATGAAGACGCACCTCAAATTCATCCTCACAATTGACCCAAAAGTCCTCAAGTGTTGCCGAATGTGAAACATTTTGCTCCACCCTTGCTGAATAATGACCCAACGAATCATAGGTATGCTTCTGAGAAAAACACTCAAGCTGAAGTTTTTCTAACTCATGTGCCATTAACTTGCAATCGGCAGCTGTTTTGCATTTGTAAATACCCAACTCAAATGGAAAGGTGAAAGTTGGCTTATGTCGATTGCGAAGAAAAGTATGAACCTCATGTGCCTGTCTCATGAACTCCATGAAAAGAACCTTGTCCGATGGGTACCTCAGTAGCATCAGAGGCTCTCCTGTATATCCATATACACAAATATATGTGAAAGTAGGGAATTGGATGAACCAATCTACCCAACTCTCCATTGTTGATTGTGCCTCTGTAGAAATCCTCACATGCATCTCGTTATCTAAATTTCTGACTGTCCTCATAAGAAAGTGGTCATTCATTGTTGTAAAGTCCTATTCAGCTTTCGAAAACTCCAACTGAGGGTAGTATTCGTGCACTCGTTGAACACCCAGAACTCCATCAGTCTTTAATAATTTAAAGCTGCCTTGGAATGCAACTAAGTAAACCAGAAAAGTTACCATGTGGAATTCGTGAATCTTTAGGAACTTTGTAATCTGCTGGTGAAGACACTCGCTGATAAACATGGCCCAGTCAAATGTTTCTTTCTTATCAATAACTTATGAGATGAGGTAGAACATCCACGTTCGGAAAACGCTTGCGTGTTCAGAACCTGCTAACCGGTTGAGGAAAGTTATCAAAACAGCAATCTCTTCCTTGAAATCACTACGTGCAATCTTCCTTGGCATGTTGGTTTTCTGAACCTTCAACCATCGTTGAGCTACTTTCTTCTGTGATCTATCCTTGTCCTCTTCCCATATTCTGTCACAATTTGAAATGGATACAGCGAAATGATCTGAACGTGGAGGAATAGAAAAACATTTTTCTATATCCCTCGGCTTAAGGCTACAAATAATCCTTCCATCTGTCGACCTGATTTGTCTAGTAGACGAGTCATAATGCTTGACACAAGCAAGTACGAACTCAAGATCAAAGACTAAGATAGGAATGGATGCCGTTGTAAGTATCCCTGAACATTTAATATTTCTGATTGTAGTAGTGCTGACACCCTCCAATGAATTCAAATTGATGATGGGAAAAACATGACTTAAGTCGGTATCAGTAGTTTTTAGAAAGTTATGAAGAAAGACCTGTTTGGCCTTATAGTCTATGGGATTATTCTGCATTCTGAAAAACTAGACTTTTGACTGTAAACTCAGGTATGTTTGGACAACTTTGGAAAAACTGAAAAAGCTCGGGGATAGGCTAAAAATAGCAAGGGGAAGTGAATTTTTTTGGACAAATTCTAAGATATGGGTTTTGTGTAGAATCAAACTCTAATACAACCCAGAATGTTAGAATTGCGAAAAAATGGGATTTAGGCTTGCATGCAAAAGGTTTTCAGGTTAGATTTGAACTGGCAGTTAAGGGCACTAGGGGCAATTTTTCTTGCGAAAATCTGGAACATGGGTTTTGTGTAGAAATGAATCCTAAAACCACCTAGATCAACATATTTGCGAAAAAATGTGATTTAGGCCCACATGCAAAGAGAATTCTAGAAAAAACACAGTGTTCTAGAAAAGAGGCAGCGAGGCAATTTTCACAGAATAATCTAAGACATGGGTATTGTTGTTGATGCTGAAATACTCAAACCCAGACGATGCTTTTCTGAAAAATCTGTCGTTTTCTTTGACATGCGAAAAAAAAATCTAAGATGAGAATAGAAGAAAATACGACAGAAGAATAGAAGTTTTATTTGTTTGTTTTCTCTCTTCTGTAAAAATTCGCCTATGCTTGAAGTAGAACTAATAAAACCTGCATGCAAATGGAAAACGAAGTCTGAAATAATCTTCCCTTGAACAATCTGAATCTGTAGCTATGAAGAACACTGAAATCTGACACCTGTAGCACCTGCAGATCAATTCTATGCTCAAGAAAAGATGTTTCTTGTCAACTCTGATGAAGAATAATGGACGCCATTAGCAAAATATATAGAAAAATATCTTCTAAGGCGTGTGAAATGCATGCTAAGCATTGGAAATGGAGCTTGAAGTACAACTGGTGCTTCAAAACTCACGCATGGCCTATATTTGGCTTCAAACTCAGTTAACTGGCTGCACCATAAACCCTAATTAGGCACCACTTTCAAAAACTCAGTTAACTGATACATGCAAACTAATCTTAGCCAGTTATGACCAAAAATAGGTTTATTAGAAGTCGACTTGAAAAGAGTTCAATTGAAGATCTAAATTTAGTAAATTGAAAACTCCTCCCATGCACACTTCTATTTTTGAAATTTAAAAAGTCAACCTTTGACTTTTAGGCGTCCTTCCATACTTAGACATTTTCAAAAAATCTAAATCTAGAAACCTCAAATGAAGCTCACGTTCGAACACTGATATTGATTGACTGCCGCGTTAGATCAACTGGCTGACAGTTCCATCGAAGAGCAAGACCAAATCTGACAAGAAGATTCCTTGAGGTGATAATCCAAAATTCACAAATCAGAGGCTTCAAAAAGATGGGCGCCCCTGGCCTCCAGGGGCGCTTTTGACCTCAGTGTTAGAATATTTTCAGGCATTTTCATCATTTTCATTGTTAACTTGACTATATTTCACTTGACGTTTCCCGGCATTTGACAAAACTTCAGAACATGCTGACTGGCTCACTGCGGAGCAGGTTGAGTTCTGAGCAAAAGCTCCTGGAGAGCACTTTGTATATAAACATCATTTAACCTTCCTAAATCATGGGCGCCCCTAGCCTCCAAGGGCGCTTTTCCCAATAGTGTCAGCCATTTCTGTAACTAACCAAAAACTACTAAACTTCCGGCTACAGACTGCCAAGACATCTTCTGACCCGACTGATATAGGCAACGGAAATCTGGATCTGACACAAACGAGATGAACATCTGAAATCATCAAACAGATTTCATTAAAGGCTTGAAAACCTTGGGCACCCCTGGCCTCCAGGGGCGCTTTTGTCCTTTCTGAACAATCCTTGATCAAGTCTGAAACCTCAAATTTGACCACTGATGATGGCAACACGGCAACTTAGATTCACCTGCTGACAGATGCGTCGCGGAGCTGGACCAAAAATGGAAACAAACTTCTTGGGTGTCACTTGATCAAAAGACTTTATCTGAAGTCTCAAAAAGATGGGAGCCCCTGGCCTCCAGGGCGCTTTTGACCTCACTGTTAATCATTTTTGCATTTCCCTCATTCTACATTGAATCTCCGGTTTCAGGCGATTTACTCCTCCATTGGACTGGCTGGCTGGCTCATTGTGAAGCTATCAGGAATCTGGAGAAGTCATCTTGGTAGAGACAAGTCACAAAAAGTTGAATAAGGCTTCCAGAATGATGGGCGCCCCTAGCTCAGAGTGGCGCTTTTTCAATCCAGACTTAGCCAATTTTACAGTATTTTACCTCGTTGAAAATCTCCTCCGAGACGAAGTAACTTTTTGGACGAAACTTGCCATAGAAACATCACCGAAGCATTTTGAGTTTAGCTGTCGACACTTGGTACTTGGCCATCTGCCAATGATGAATTTAGAAAACCTAACTTCTCACTTGAAAAACGAAAACTACCCACCAGGCTTAAATTGAGTCTTAACTGAAATTGACTTCACCACTGTGATCATGAAGCAAAATAAACCAATCAAAACAAATTTCAGTCAATTCTGACAAGTTTCAATTTTTTAGGGTTTTGACCTAAAAATAGAGTTCTGAAACCCTAATTTTCAAATTTTTCAAATTTTTCCAGTATCTCCGTGGCATGATATTGACTCAAATTCCATACTTGAATTGCCCAAAAACTATATTTTGACATCATTTTAACAAGGTTTAGACCATTTTAAGCAAAATGCCTTAATGAAGCAAAAAAATTGGCTTGGGTACAACAATGTCCTAGCAAGTGTTTGATGAAATGTTTGAAAGTTGGAAGTTGAAAAATATGTAAGTTTGTTGAAAAAATTTGGTAGGGACTTTACAGTGATATTAGAGCAGCTTATCTTGCCAGCCAGTGGTGTTTTAAACAATGTTATGCAATAAAAAAATTCATATGCAGCTAGATGAAGGTGTGAGCAGGTATTATTTAAAAATAATACCATTGAATCATCCGAGTAATCCAAAAGGAGAAATTCCCATAGATTTTTTAGTGGAGGAATAGGTGGAAACATGGATCATGGGTGATAGCAAAGACTCAAATGAGGTGAATAGCATGCAACAAATTCTAAATGATTTGGCTAGAATTCGGTAGCAAATGATTTAGTTGTTAATCCAAATGATGCAAAATATGAATGTAATCAAGGTTCACCAAAACAATACGAGAAACAATGGTGACAATGGTAATAATGGTGAAGCAAGAAACACTAATAATCCAACTAACAACACTTTCGGGGCAAAAAGTAGATCCTCTAGACCTTTGATGTCTAGCTTTTTGTAGAACAAGGTTGCATCAAAAGGACATTATCAGAATATAAAAGAGGGTTATGTAGATTGGTTACATGAGTACCAATCATTAAGTGAGGAGTTTCATATAGCCATGTCTTTACCAGATTTTTGTTAGCTAAAAATGAGAAATAGACCTAGGAGAGATAGGTGCCCACATGGTCAAGACTTATAAAGGGGGTTGGAGAAATGATCCATTCCCACCTTTGATGATTCCAAAAAATGCATTGCTTTCTCTTGGATTTAGAAATTGGACACTTTTTTTATTAAATCCTATGTTTGAAAATGAAGCTATCAAGTATGCCACTTTGCACTTGGAGGGAGAGGCACACAAATGGTGGTACCATGGTTTTTTGACATAGGGACACAATCTCATTAACTCATATCTTGAGTTTAGTTAGAGACTCATAGACAAGTTTGACAAAAAAGAACTAGAATCGTATTTCTGGGAGTTAACCCAATTGAAACAGTATGGTACAATCTGTGATTATATTTTTTATTTCCAAAGGCTTGTTGTGATGGTCTCAAATGTTTTCAAGAGGAGGTTGATAGTTCTCTTCATTGAGGGGTTATCAAAACCACTATGTGGTTGGGTGAAGACTTTTTATATACCAACTCTACAGGATGCCATCAAGAGGGCTAGAAACATGGCATTCTTTACTCCAAAAACAAAATTGCAATCTAAGTTCCCTCCACCAAAGAAAGATAAGAGAATTTTTCAAAGGGAATGACCTAAGAAACCTATCATGTCAAAAGAGGCTAAAAATGAGCTCTGAAGAAATAAGTTGTATTTCTCTTGCAATGAGCCATGGGAAAGGCAAGGTGCACTACATAGAAGTTGTTTTTAATAGTGAAGAATGAAAGTCAAAAAGTGGTTTAGGGGCTAAATAAAGTGGATCTGATGAAGAATGTGTTGAGCTAGAGGAGCATTCTCCAGGAGGAGTCAAGGGAGGCACTGATGTAATAAAGACCAAAGTTCGTTACAAGGCAGCCCAATCTTGTGACCATAACACACAACGAAAGCACAAAAACATAAGACAATTCAATTTCATTAATGTTGTACCCAAACCAAAATTTTTGCTTCATTAAGGCATTTTGCTTAAGAGGTCTAAACTTTGTTAAAATGATGTCAAAATGTAGTTTTTGGGCAAGTCAAATGTGGACTGTGGTCAGTGTCATGTCAGTCGACAACAACAATTGATCAATACTTGGAGATCACAACCTGAACCTAGACTTAGAGCAGAACATATTATGATGGAGGAGCGTTTCACGACAGTATTATACTCCTACAAGGTCATTTCAGTTGTCAGAGAAGTATTTACGGAAGAAGAAACAGATGAAGATTTTAAACAAAAAGCAGATTTGCGCCCCTGTAGCCCAAGGGCGCCCTTCTTTTTGAAGGCTTGGATCTGGTTGCATGTGCTTGCAAATAGATTCAATCTCTTTAGAATTAGCCCAGCTTTCCGACGAGCTATCAAGCGAAGACGTCCGAAGTGCAGAACTCCAGCAATCAAGGTCATAAGTTGAGGGTACGAGGAGGATGCATGTCATAGAGGCTGTCAAGTTTATAGTTTTTGCGCCCCTGTAGCCCAAGGGTTCCCTTTAGTTTGACCCCTCAGATGAATGAATTTGCAGATGTTGTCTTCTTGAGTTCTTTTCTAATCCAGTTGAGCTTCGCAACGCATCAGTTTGTGAGGTGATCCGACATTCAGAGTGATCGTGACAGAGGTTCTAACCGAACACGTAAATCAAAGGGTGGAGAAATGTTTGAATACACTTGTTGGCATTTCAATTAGCACCTCTGGAGTGCTTATTGGAAACGGACAGCTATTGCAAGTGTGTTAGTACATGCTCTTCGGATTATAGAGAGGAAGATCTCTCTTTGCTGATTTTATACTGTAAAAAAGGGGTGTACTAAGATTTCCTATCTTTTTTACTCAGCGGTAGGACACAAGGGTGCATAAACCAATGCGCCGTAGCTAAGCTTTTTCTCTAGTTTCCGCAGATCTTAACTACGACTAACTAACTTCTAAACTATCCTACCTCCTCAAGATAAACAGAGCATGAGGGCGTAGGAGCGAAATGGTATGGTTGGATCACTTGAATCCTCCGTCTCAATGGAATATGGCCGAGGCTCTGAACCTTCGGATATATACCAAGATAGGGCTCGATACAAGCAAACACTCGTTACGGTAAACTGGATCTGAGACTTGCCAAGGAGGAGGAACCCCTATCCGAGGTATAGGCTTGGAAGCAGCTCACTGGAAACAACAAGGAACGATGGCCTTTCTAACAGGATTCCCGAGGAGGTGACGACACCTGTCCAAAGTCTAGGTTGCAAGAGAGATCATTAAACAACATCAAACGATAATGATCGATGACAAAATATCCAAGGAGGCGACGACACCTGTCCAAGGAGGAGATTGAAACAATGCACTATTTAAAAACAAGACTTTGAATAACTCAAATAATTAGATCAATCAAGCTTGCACCATCTGATTTATTTCTTCAAGGTTCTTCAAAGAATTACAAAGGTCGGGACAGCAAAGGCACGAAATCATGCACAATTGCGATCAACCAACGAACTCATCCAAGAGTGAACAGATATAAACAAGCGAACTCTGGCAACAATGGCGCAGCAATTTTGTTAGCAAATAAAGGTTAAACAAATAAAGAACCTAAGGCTCTTATATATAGAAACTCAAAGGAGTAGGCAACCCTAAAATCTCCTTGAGTTAACAAACAGTTCTTGCCAATCAGCAAGATTTATTCCTATGTCTAAAAGTAGGTGAGCAATCATTTAACTGGAAATCTACTTCAGTTAACTGAAACTAAACAAAAGTCAAACTGGAAATCTACCTCAGTTGACTGACACCTAACTAAAAGTGAACTTACAATTACATGTGTGTCTCCAAATAGACATCCACCTTTTGAGGAGATCTGAGATCCACAAATCGTGGGAGTCAAATAGACATCCTAGATTAGTGGGATCTGACATGCATGATCTGTGGGGATCTGGAGTCAACTTGGAAAGGGGCATCAAGTTGAATTCAATCATATTTATTGCTACTTTGGAGGGTAGGACGTCCTTCTTGAGGTGTTTGACACCTCATCACCATTGGTCAACAGTGTTTTTGTTCATTCGTTGACTTCTTCATATGGAGACCGTTACATGCCTGTCAATCGTCAGCTTACTACTTGTCAGCAACTTGATGTATGCATCTCCTTTATTCTGCTTCCCTTAGGAGGGTTACTCCTTTTCTTTTTGTCTGTGTTTCCACTTTGGCGTGGAAGGTAGTGTAGTATTAACCGATGGCGGCTCTGTGTTGGGAATGACTACCTTCCGCGTTCTTTTGCAGCTTTGACGTTTTCCTTGATCTTTCTCAATGGAAGAGTGTCGTATGATGAAACCGCAAAATTTGACCACGATCACTCCAACCGTGAGAAATGCACATGAACTTGTTGCATGTGTAAAATTCCAACGGTTACAATCCTCTAAACTGGCCTTGGAAGGCGATCAGATATACGAGGTGAAACCATTATGGAACCTGTGGACTTGTGTCTATGCTTGTCAATCTGGCTAGATTAACCTCTGGGTGTAGATCGGTGCCAGCCGTTTTCAGAAAATCATGGAGTAAGACCATTTTGGTCTTGTATTTGTCTTGGGAGAACTGCGTTCTGAAAACCTTGAAGATTGACTATGCACACGATGCTGCTCGGACAACTTTTTCTGGAACTGCTAAAAATAGCCTTGCCGGGGGTAATTTTTACGAAATATTCTGAGACATGGGTATTGTTGAGAATAATTCTCTAAACAAACCCAGATTGTCAGAAATTCAAAAAAATGAGTTTTAAAATGACATGCAAGAGCCCTTCGGTGGTAGAGTCAGCGAGGCACCAGAAAGTGATTTTTCTCGGAAAAATCCAACACATGGGTTTTGTTCGTGCTTCAAAGCTAAACAAACCCAATTTGTCCATTTTTCAATATTATGACTTTTTCCGGAAACCTTAAAAAATAGGGGTAGCAGTGCTACTTTTTTTGGAAAAATCTAAAATGTGGGTTTTGTTGAAAAAGTTGTGTTGATCATACCCAATTGGCCAGATCTGTGATTATCTGTCGTTTCTTGTGACATGCAAAGAAATATAGACAGAAATAAAGGAAGTAGACAGAAGATGGATTGGAAGTTATAAATTGCCACTTTGGAAGAATTATGCCTTTTGATGCAAACTCTGATAAATAGTCCCTCTGTGCAACAAATCTTCAAAAATATGAAGAACAGTGAAAGCCCCTCTGTCAGATCTTCAAAAATGTTGGAGAAGAAAAATATCCGTTCTTGAGCTCCTCAACATGCAAAGAAATAATGAATAATGGATGTCTAGATGCTTTGATATGTCAATTTGGAGTTGCAAGCATCAATTGGGCATCCAACTCATGATTGAGCTTGATTTGGAGTTCAAAAAGGTGATTTCCACTGATTGTGGAGTGTTTGCCCTCTTTTTGCCTCCAAAATTTGTTAACTTAAGTCAACATTTGCTTTTGACTTTCTTAGGCTTCCTTTTTGGATTTTTGATCATTTTTGCAAGATGAAGTGCCTCTGTTTGATCTTCGATCCTGGCTGCTCAGTTGATCTTCGGCAGTTGTTGATGGATTCGTTGTCGAGATGGGATCAGGTTGACAAGATATGCCTGGGAGAGATTAACTCAGAAAACTGAGTTTGAGCCTCCAGAATGAAGGGCGCCTTTCTTCAAGAGGGGCGCTTTTGGCTGTGCCTTAGTCAATTTCCATTGACTGTTCTTCATTTTGGCCTTTTCAGACCCTCTGTGCTTTGATCTGACATTCCCGTTGATGGATGATTCAGATGACTCTGCTTGACGATGCATCGGGTAGCCAATTCGGTCTTGCTCAGGATGATTGACTTCTAAGTTGGAAAAGACAAGTTCAGGTCCTTCAAGCTTAAGGGTGCCCCTAGCCAGCAGGGGCGCTTTTAGCTTTTGACTGGTTTTACTTATGTTGTGAACTGCTTGCCTTTGACCTCCTCTATCAGATGACTAATTCGTCAGAAGTTCTTGCTGAAAGTTCCATTGACGAGACAGGTCATAGCTGAGAAGGTTATCCTGGGAGGCAGTGAAGATTCTGATTGAATCTGGATGCCTTCAAGAAAGGGCGCCTTTCCTCAAGAGGGGCACTTTTAGCCATGCCTTAGCCATTTTTTGGCTTGTCTTTCCAGTTCTTCAATTCTGGCTTTTTCTGCTTGACCTCAGCGTGTGATCGTTTGGTGTGTCCTATGAACCTGTTGTCAGATTGATCACATAGCTGAGAGAAAGCTGGAAAGATAACATGTATAGAGCTACAACAGATTGATGAATCTGGTGCCTGTAACTGAGGGGCGCCCCTGGGCAGCAAGGACGCTTTTACCTTGAAGCTCTCTAATTTGGCATCTTTGTCGTTGATGGATCCTCTATACTTTGCTGACAGTTGGTCAATGATTCCTGAATCAGATGATTTTGTTGATTGTTTCGTTGTCGAGCCAGCATGAAAGTGAAGAGGATGACTGAGTTGAAGATGCCAAATGATTCGATTTGCCCTCTTAGATCCAAAGGCGCCTTTCTTCAAGAGGGGCACTTTTAGTCACTGTAGACTGTGTTTTGCCTTGGTAGACAAAATGTCCATCTTCCAGAGTTAGCCAAATTTTGGCCTTTTCCGTTTTGAGAATCTCCTTCGTTGAAACAACATCTTTTTGACCTTTTCTGCCATGGCTTCTTCGTTGAAACTTTTGAGGTTTAGCTTTCAGCACCTGGTACTGGCCAATCTGCCATTAATGGCTACGGAGCTCCTAACTTTGTTCCTGAAAAATAGGAATAGACCCACCAGAGTAAAACATATTTTTTGATGATTCTGACTTGATCAGTGTGATTGTGAAGGTAATTAACCCTATCAGAATTATTTTCAATCATTTCCGGGAAGGTCCTATTTTTAAGGGTTTCCTTAAAAATAGGGGCGTAAAACCCTAATTTTAACCATAGGTTCCTTGACAGAAACCCACAAAGACTTCATGTTTGGTTTGACCTAAAACATACTTTCAATGGAATTTCTCATTGTTTAGCTCAATTTAAGCAGAATGCCAAAAATTTCATTTTGGGTACAACAACACCTATATCTCTGTAGGCCAGGGGCGCTCATCTTTTAGGCCTGCCAGATGGGGTTTTTTGCATTCATAGTCTTCACGAGACTTGTGCGCAATTACTCCAGCTATCCAACGAGTCCACCTGTTAGCCTTCGGGATTTGGAAAACGCTCATACGTGTGAGGTCAATGTGGAATGTTGAAAAGTGAAAGCAACCAAAAAAATGGCTCTAAGTATGGAAAATACACCTCCTTGAAAAAGGCCCCCTTCTTGTTGAGGTCTTAGAAGCAATTTTTTGGCTTTGTCACCTCCAGAGACATCTCTTGTAAGTTTATCTAGCTGCACAGAGAGACAGATGGTGCGCAAATCAAAGCACTCCAACTCCCGGTGTTAGGGGTGAAAGTATGGTGTCTAGGTGAAAGTTACACTTTTATCAAAATGGTGTTTGCACCTTCCCAGGCTAGGGCCGCCCTTGCTTTTGAGGTTCCTAATGCAGCTTTCAAATGCCTTACATACAGTCGTTGGATGTGGAATACTTCCAGTCACGCAATGAATCTATCATCCAGTCAATGGGGTTCACTGTTTGCTAGCAGCGGCAGTTTGAAGCGTCAGATGGAAAAACAAAGAAATGGTTGTCTGGAGACCTTGCATCAATTTAATCAAAGGCGCCTAATTTTTTGGGGTGTCAAACGTTGATTTTAACAGTTACAGCTCCTAGCAGACATTTCATCCTTGCCACACAAGCTTCGCAGTGGATATCTCAACTCAGTCATCCGAAAATTAAAGTTGAACATGGCCAACTGTAACTTTACAGTCAGCTATAAAATAGTAGATAGTAAAAAAATTCAATAACTCTTGCCAATGGATGCCTAGAGGGTCAAATAAGGACTTTTTGAGATCAGTGAAGTTTGTTGGGTGTGTTATCACGAAATCTAGCAGTGCTCGATCCACGGATAACCCCCCTACTAAACCATTTTGTTTCCTAGGCCCGTGTGTTTCAAGCACGCAAAATGAGACAATCTTAAATTGTCCTTGACGCGTGATCTCCGATCTCACCTAGTCCATGTGAGTGACGTGTTGTACCCAAACCAAAATTTTTGCTTCATTAAGGCATTTTGCTTAAAATGGTCTAAACCTTGATAAAATGATGTCAAAACGTAGTTTTTGGGCAATTCAAGTGTGGGTTTTGAGTCAATGTCATGCCATAGAGATATTGGCAAAATTTGAAAAAATTGAAAATTAGGGTTTCAAAACTCTATTTTTTAGGTCAAAACCCTAAAAAATTGGAACTTGTCAAAATTGACTGAAATTTGTTTTGATTGGTTTATTTTGCTTCACGATCACAGTGGTGAAGTCAATTTCAGTTAAGACTCAGTTTAAGCCTGGTGGGTAGTTTTTGTTTTTCAAGTGAAAAGTTAGGTTTTCTAAATTCATCATTGGTAGATGGCCAGGTACCAGGTGTCAACAGCTAAACTCAAAATGCTTCGGTGATGTTTCTATGGCAAGTTTCATCCAAAAAGTTACTTCATCTTGGAGGAGATTTTCAACGAGGTAAAATACTGTGAAACTGGCTAAGTCTGGATTGAAAAAACGCCACTCTGAGCTAGGGGCGCCCATCATTTTGGAAGCTTTATTCAACTTTTTGTGACTTGTCTCTACCAAGATGACTTCTCCAGATTCTTGATAGCTTCGCAATGAGCTAGCTAGCCAGTCCAACGAAGGAGTAAATCGCCTAAAACCGAAGATTCAATGCAGAACGGGGGAAATGCAAAAATGGTTAACATTGAGGTCAAAAGCGCCCCTGGAGGCTAGGGGCGCCCATCTTTTTGAGACTTCAGATAAAGTCTTTTGATCAAGTGACACCCAAGAAGTTTGTTTCCATTTTTGGTCCAGCTCCGCAACGCATCTGTTAGCAGGTGAATCTGAGTTGTTGTGTTGCCATCATCAGTGGTCAAATTTGAGGTTTTAGACTTGATCAGAGATTGTTCAAAAAGGTCAAAAGTGCCCCTGGAGGCCAGGGGCGCCCAAGGTTTTGAAGCCTTTAATAGAATCTATTTGATGATTTCAGATACTCGCCTCGTTCGTGTTAGCTCCAGCTTTCCGTTGCCTGTCTCAGTCGGGTCAGAAGATGTCTTGGCAATCTGTAGCTGGAAGTTTAGTAGTTTTTGGTCATTACAGAAATGGCTGACATGGTTGGGCCTCCAGGGGCGCCCATGATTTAGGAAGGTTAAATGATGTTTATATACAAAGTGCTCTCCAGGAGCCTTTGCTCAGAACTCAGCCTGCTCCGCAATGAGCCAATCAGCATGTTCTAAAGTTTGGTCAAATGTCGGGAAACATCAAGTGAAATATAATCAAGTTATCAATGAAAATAATGAAAATGCCTAAAAATATACTAACATTGAGGTCAAAAGCGCCCCTGGAGGCTAGGGGCGCCCATCTTTTTGAAGCCTCAGATTTATGAATTTTGGATTATCACCTCAAGGAATCTTCTTGTCAGATTTGGTCCTACTCTTCGATGGAACTGTCAGCCAGTTGATCTGACGCGACAGTCAATGAGAATCAGTGATCGAACGTGAGCTTCATTTGAGGTTTCTAGATTCAAATTTTCAGAAAAATGTCTAAGTATGGAAGGACGCCTAAAAGTCAAAGGTTGACTTTTAAATTCAAAAAAAAAACTGCGCATGAGAAGAGTTTTCGTTTACTAAATTTAGATCTTCAGTTGAACTCTTTTCGAGTCAACTTCTAGTAACTCTATTTTTGGTCATAATTGGCTAAAATTAGTTTGCATGTATCAGTTAACTGAGTTTTTCAAAGTGGCGCCCTAATTAGGGTTTATGGTACATCCAGTTAACTGAGTTTGAAGCCAAATATAGGCCATGCGTGAGTTTTGAAGCACCAGTTGTACTTCAAGTGCCATTTCCAATGCTTAGCATGCATTTCACACGCCTTAGAATATATTTTTCTATATATTTTGCTAATGGCGTCCATTATTCTTCATCAGAGTTGACAAGAAACACCTTTTCTTGAGCATATAATTGATCTGCAGGTGCTACAGGTGTCAGATTTAAGTGTTCTTCGTAGCTACAGATTCAGATTGTTCAAGGGAAGATTATTTCAAACTTCGTTTTCCATTTGCATACAGATTTTATTAGTTCTACTTCAAGCATAGGCGAATTTTCACAGAAGAAGAGAGAAAACAAACAAATAAAACTTATATTCTTTTGTCTTATTTTCCTCTATTCTCGTCTTAGATTTTCTTCGCATGTCAAAGAAAACGACAGATTTTTCAGAAAAAGCATTGTCTGGGTTCGAGTATTTCAGCATCAACAACAATACCCATGTCTTAGATTATTTTGTGAAAATTGCCTCGCTGCCTCTTTTCTAGAGCACTGTGCTTTTTTCCAGAATTCTCTTTGCATGTGGGCCTAAATCACATTTTTTCGCAAATCTGTTGATTTGGGTGGTTTTAGGATTCATTTCTACACAAAACCCATGTTCCAGATTTTCGTGGGAAAATTGCCCCTAGTGCCCCTAACTGCCAATTCAAATCTCAACCGAAAACCTTTTGCATGCAAGCCTAAATCCCATTTTTTCGCAATTCTGACATTTTGGGGTGTATTAGAATTTGATTCTACACAAAACCCATATCTTAGAATTTGTCCAAAAAAATTCACTTGCCCTTGCTATTTTTAGCCTATCCCCGAGCTTTTCCGGTTTTTCCGAAGTTGTCCAAACATACTCGACTTTATAGTCAAAAGTCTAGTTTTTCATAATGCAGTTTAATCCCATAGACTATAAAGCCAAACAGGTCTTTCTTCGTAACTTTCTGAAAACTACCGATACCGACTTAAGTCATGTTTTTCCCATCATCAATCTAAATTCATTGGAGGATATCAACAGTACTACAATCAAAAATCTTGAATGTTCAGGGATAGTTACAACGGCATCCATTCCTATCTCAGTCTTTGATCTCGAGTTCGTACTTGCTTGTGTCAAGCATTATGACTCGTCTACCAGACAAATCAAGTCGACAGATGGAAGGATTATTTGTAGCCTTAAGCCGAGGGATGTAGAAAAATGTTTTTCTATTCCTCCACGTTTAGATCATTTCGCTTTATCCATTTCAGATTGTGACAGAATATGGGAAGAGGACAAGGATAGATCACAGAAGAAAGTAGCTCAACGATGGTTGAAGGTTCATAAAACCAACATGCCAAGGAAGGTTGTACGTAGTGATTTCAAAGAAGAGATTGTTGTTTTGATAACTTTTCTCAACCGGTTAGCAGGTTCTAAAGATGCAAGCGTTTTCCGAACGTGGATGTTCTACCTCATCTCACGAGTTATTGATAAGAAAGAAACATTTGACTGGGCCATGTTTATCAACGAGTGTCTTCACCAGCAGATTATAGAGTACCTAAAGATTCACGAATTCCACATGGTAACTTTTCTGGTTTACTTAGTTGCATTCCAAGGCAGCTTTAAATTATTAAAGACCGATGGAGTTTTGGGCGTTCAACGAGTGCACGAATAGTACCCTCAGTTGGAGTTTTTGAAAGCTGAATAGGACTTTACAGCAGTGAATGACCACTTTCTTATGAGGACAGTTAGAAATTTGGATAATGAGATGCATGTGAGGATTTCTACAGAGGCACAATCAACAATGGAGAGTTGGGCAGATTGGTTCATCCAATTCCCTACTTTCACATATATTCGTGTATATGGATATACGGGAGATCCTTTGATGCTACCGAGGTACCCATCGGACAAGGTTCTTTTCATGGAGTTCATGAGACAGGCACATGAGGTTCACACTTTTCTTCGCAATCGACATAAGCTAGCTTTTACCTTTCCATTTGAGTTGGGTATTTACAAATGGAAAACAGCTGCCAATTGCAAGTTAATGGCACATGAGTTAGAAAAACTTCAGCTTGAGTGTTTTCCTCAGAAGCGTACCTATGATCCGTTGGGTCATTATTCAACAAGGTTGGAGCGAAATGTTTCACATTCGGCAGCGCTTGAGGACTTTTGGGTCAATTGTGAGGATGAATTTGAGGTGCATCGTCATCATTATTGTAGGCTTACTATTCCACAGATTGCTGATTTCTTGTCAGAGGATGTGGAAGGCTTGTCTGATGATGATGGCGAGATACTTCTTCATTCATTTATTAAAGATCAAGTTGCTCGCCAGCCACTTCGCCAACCTGATTGGTATGTTCCAATAAACACCTCAGTGAAAGACTTGTCCAGGTCTGTTCTCAAAACCACCATGTACTTCCTTGAGAGAAAACGGAAGCGAAGGGTGATCCTAGTTACAGAGCTGCCAGCAGTGGTAGTTTCTTCTTTGCCTTCTACTTCTAGGGCTAGACCTCAAGTCAAGGTTTCCATGAAGCCACCTAAAGGGGTTAAGATGGGAGTTAATTCAAAAGGAAAAAGCATCACCAAAAGGAAACAAGTTGAGAAAGAGCCAGCACTTCCAGTTATAGAGACAATACTTCAAGAAGAAGCATTTCCAATTACAGAGACAATACTTCCAGAGCCAATTATTTCATCGGAACCAGTAATTCAGGCAGAGGCCGGTTTGTCATCTCTAGGTTCACCTTTTTCACCACAGTGTTCTCCCATAGATGTTGATTCGGAGCCTGAGTCTCCGATACATGAGACCTTCATACCAATGGATCCACCAGCAGTTGATACAGTTGAAATGGCTCCACTTCGAGAGGATAGTATGCCTTATTCATCTTGGCTCGAGAAGTCATTGGGAAGAGAGAGGCGTATGCCTTCATATAATCTTGATTTATCTGAATTCAGTGAACCCTATCAGAATAGGTTGAATAAGAGGGCCAGAAAGTAGATTAACATTGAGAAAAATCCTGAGGTAGAGATCGTCATAGAGGTTGCTACTCCTCCAGAAGGAAAGTACTTGGATGAAGTTGATGTTGGTGATTTTACCTTCATCAAAACTAATTTGGGTAAGAGTACTCGACACACCGACGTGAATCTATTCAGAGTCGTTGCGAGTAATCTGGAGGAACGTGTCATGAAGGATGGTGAGGATAAGGCAGTTCTCAAGGCTGAAATCAGGCAACTCCGCATGTATATCTCGAGTTTACTTCATGGCAGCAAGGGGCAAGCACCTTTACTCCCACAACTTCGAGAGACTGCCGCAGATCAGCAGAAGAGTCAACACTTGGTTAATCGAGGAAAGTTGTTGGATACCTGGATTGAATACTTTATCATTGCTGGTCGACACCTCCTCTTAGAGCTATATCAGTTGAGGGTTGGCGCACATAGTCTTCGCCAAAGAATTCAGGAGCTCAAGATTGTCATAGTCGAGCGTAAGCCGAAGGACCTGATTTTGATATCACAACTTGCAGGAATCTATGACGCCATTGAAGCAGATGGAGATCAAAAGAAGGTCTTCACTTGGAGAGAGTTGTATCTTTGCAGGGTGGAGACATATGACAGGATTTCTGCTAAGATGAGCATGTTTTAGGAAAAGGTTGTTGCAGCTCTTCGTTTCATCAGCGAGTACATCACTCAGATCCCATGTCATTATCGGCATGAAGATGGTACATACGTCGAGTTAGAGGCAGTTCAGGCTGAGTTCGAAGAGTTAGTTCGTGATAACCGATGTGGAGGGTCAGAGGCATCCAAGATGGAGGAGTTTACAATGCTGACTATTAGTTTCAAAAAGGTGACCACAAAGGTTAGAGATAGTAAGAGAGAAATCTGGGATGGAGACAAAGAGTTAGACAAACAGTTAATCATCGTGGACAGCGGCAGAGTGCCAAATGATGATACTATTGATAAGTTCCTTGAGGAGATGATAACTTTGGAGTAGATTTTCAGTTAGACCATGCAGTTATTTACAAGGATGAGTTATAAGAAGCAGTTAACTCGAGGCTTCTTTTTGAGTTAAACTTGCTGTTACACATTGCATGCATGTCTTTCTTGGAAACATCTACGTACACTTGGAGATTAGATTAGATTTTTCAGTTGACTGATGATAGCATTCTAGTTGACTTTCTTTCAATAAGGACATGCATGTTGCACTTTGTCCATTTAGATTAGATATTTCAGTTAACTGATGTTAGTTTCCCAATTAACTGTATAGTTTCATTCAATTAGGGTTTAGGAATAAGATCTTTCATGCATTGCAAGACTGTAGTTGACTCAAGGTGATTTTAGGGTTTCCTACACCTTGAAGTCTATAAATAAGAGCATTCAGCTCATTTGTATTTTAACTTTTGCTTGATAGCATACATGTTGCGCCTACCTTGCCTGTAGTATTGTTATTATTGTATCTGTTCAACGAACTTTTGCTTGATAGCATACATGTTGCGCCTACCTTGCCTGTAGTATTGCTATTATTGTATCTGTTCAACGAATTTTTACAGGAGATTAATATATGTTGCGCCTACCTTGCTTGTAATATTGTCTTTTTGGATTTGTTCACATGAGTATTTGTTTTGATAATGAATTGTTATGCCACTCGGGTTCCATGCAATTATTATGATGAATGCTTGCCTTAGTTAGATATAGTGGCTAGTTCGATCGTGGATTGTATGCGTGTCTCACCTATGCAATTTGTTGTCCTAGTTGGCTAGCTTTTGTGTTTTGTTATCAATAGGCCTATTCGAATTAAGCAAATAATTGTGCCCACCTTGCCTTCATGTTGAGAATTCATACCTAAAGCCTATCGTATGATGTGTGTCATAATAAGCCTATCCAACCGAACAGATAGTTGTGCCCACCTTGCCTTCATGTTGCAAATCTGTACTCAGCTTATCATATAAAAAACCATTCCTGCCCCATTTCCTCACGCTCTGTTTTTTTGAGAAAACTGGATAGATTTTAAAGAAGTTAGCTTAGTTGTAGTTAAATGATCTGGGAAACCAGAAAATACTTAGCTGCAATGTTCTAGGTTTTCTTAACCTTGTGCCTCTACCAGCTGAGAATAAAAAGATAGGATTTAGTTTAGTTTTCTATTCCATGCATTCCAGCACAACGAGGGAGCTTCCCCTCCTAATTTGAAGAGCACTCATTACGTAGTGTGCATAGTTGTGCATACAAACTCACATTCTAGAGGTGTTAGTTCTTACGCCAACATGACGATTGGCTCAATTTTCAAGACTAAAATCTTTACAACTCCCTTTTAAAGGGAATTAGTCATTTTTTTGTTTCTGGTGCTTAGGCGGTGATTTTCACCGCCTTTGCACCTACTTTTTGTCTTACACTTCTTGGTGCTCAAGTGGTGATTTTCACCACCTTTGCACCTAACTTACATTTTGCACTTTTGGTGCAAAGGTAGTGAAAATCACCGCCCAAGCACCTAAACGTTGGTTAACTTAAGTCATTTGTGCCGCATTTAATGCACGGGATTTAAGTTGTCTTTGTGTTTAGTTGATCGCCAATGGGTTATTTCCACATTTGTTTCTCATACCTCTCCTCCCATCGCTCCAACGCTTCCTATTTGCTTTCCTCGAGTTTGGATCTTCGTTTCTTTGCACCAGTTCGTGAATTTCGCTTCAACCTCTTCGTCATCGTCTGGTTGTCTCTGTTTGAGGTATGTACATTGCGTTGTTCCATTTTCTTTGTCAGTCATCCTTCTTTTTATTCTTCGAACGCTTTCTTTCTTGTTTATGAAAATCATTGTTCAGGATCATTGTCGATTCGTCGACCTTTTCCTTTTCTTTTCAAAACCTCACACCCTAGCGTCGATCTGTTTCTCTCATCGAAACCCTAGCAATTTCATTTTATTTCCAACCCTCATGTCATAGCGAAGAAATTCTTCACCTTTACACATGCTACAAAATTGATTGTTTTCGATGTCAAGGCGATAAAAATCACCACCATGACACCGAGACACCTATACTATCAAAGTGTCTTGGCAGTGATTTTCACTGCTAAGACACTCAACTCTCCTAACATCTTGGTGTTAAGGCGGTGAAAATCACCGCCAAGACACTGCGAGAACAAACTTGAACTCTTAACGTGGTGAAAATCACTGCCCTAACACTTAGTATTTTCTCATTATATCTTGGTGCTCGAGCAGTGATTTTCACTGCCTGAACTCCAAAGATCATCACCTCTACGTGTCGAGGCAGTGATTTTCACCGCTCGAGCACAAAAATCTGCAATTTTTCCATAACACTCCAAACATGTATTTTCTTCACTTTAGTTTCCACCTTGCCATTCACACTTTTTTTTTCGTGCCATATTGCCAAACCACAGTTGCTCCATATCGCCTGCTCATTTCACGTTTCTCCATGTGGCATATCTTTCCTGACACTTGTGGATCCATCATTCTTGCAGTTAACTTCAAAATTCATCACGAGGTCTTCAAAGGTGGGAAAACATCAGTCTCGACTTTCCTAAATGACAGTTGAAATGCCTCCATCATCTCCTAAAGGAAAAGGAAAGATGAAGTATAAATACCAGGGCGTTTTCCCTCCAACTATGGAGTTATCTAAAGTAGACGAAATCAAGGATATTGAGATTGGTCACCAAGATCTGGAAGATTTCATGAAGAGGATTCAACAAAGGCCATGGGATGAAAATCTAAAGGCCATTGCTCACAGTAATCTCCATTTGGTATCCACCTTCCCAACTTTTTCTCATCATACTGAATTTGTGCTTCAAGTTGCAACCCATTATATTCAAGAAGATAGAACTGTAAGAGATTCTGCAGGTCAAGTTGTGATGAGGCTCGATTGTGAATTTTTTGATATTGTTTCCAAAGTTCCACAAATGGAACAATATACACCTGTCACAATTCAGAACGCTCGGGATATTTTTGATAATGATTCAGTCAGGGCTAAAACATTGATTAACTCACAATGGTTAAAGACTTCTAGACATGATGTATCTACATGGCCTAAGGGACTTCCTCGGAGTGATTTAAAGGAGGATGTAAGAAACAGATGATCTCCCCTGATGAGTTGGACCTTCAAGAAATACCTTTGCCAAAGATCAAGGAGAAGAAAAAGGCTAAGGTTCTTTCAAGACTTCATATTGATAAAGCTGGTCAAAATTTTGTTGAGGTAGGTTTTCCTCCGCAACAAGAAGGCGATATAAGTATGGAGGATTACACTATTCAAAGAATACAACTTGGGAAGGTAACTAATGTAAGTGCCAAAGCAAATGCCCAAGTAGTGTTGGATGCCCTTGCGGGAAGGCTTGACAAGATGGAACAAGCCAAGAACCTATACAAATAAAAGGCTGAGTGCTATGCAAATATCTTGAGAAACATAGTAGGATCCTCTACTGGTGATGCCCAAACTATGACCTTGGTGAATGTTGAAGAACCGGCAGTACAAAAAGCGGAGAAGCTTGCATCTAAAGGTAAAGTGTTGTATTATTTTATTGATGAAGTCTTAGATCATGGTTCACAAGTCCGTAGCAAGTGAGAAAAATGTACAAATAGCCAAGCTTCAACTTGAGCTTGATAAAGAAGAAGGTTTACTATCCAAGGAGCAACAAGAAATGGAAAAAGGCTTATCATCATGGTTGCAGATGAAAGAGCTCAAACTCAGCAAATTGGTGAAGAATGGGGTTATTCCTGACAAAGATATATATGTGGAGGTGAAGGAATCACTAAAGCATAGAATATAGGTAATAAAGTCTTTGACTGATGATATTCACCGGGTATAGGAGGACGTTGAAGGTTATCGTGTTCTTCTGATAAATGGAATGGAGGAGTTACCAGGTGATCTCCTCGATGACAATCATATCTTTCTTCTTCTAAGTGAGATAATATGAGTTTTCAAAGAAGTTGTTATGAAGCAGGTAGATGATAAAGATTTTTCAAAGAATACCATGCATAACATATGTGATATACGGCTATCACTTGATTGTCTCAAAGCTCATCTACAAAGATGCAAGAAGATTTGTTCGTCTGCCAAGAAAACAATCACCAAAATACACACTCTTATAGATTACACGGTTGGACCAGATGAAGCGTTCCTTTAGGAGACTGCAAAGAAGTATGAATAGTTCCGTGCCCAGAGCAAAGAACAATAAAGTCTTCTTTTTGTCTCCAGTGTTCATCAATTTTGATGCTCCTTACTATGCATATTGTAAATAGTTTTTGACATTTTAAATGTCTTTTTGTAAAGTGTAATTACACTGAAAATATGAGATGTAATTACACATAAATAATTTACATTTTCACTGTCACTATTAGGATTTCCTATTTTTACTCAACTGATTTCCTAAATTAGCTCTTCCCTCTTTTATATAATTAAGAGGGATTTCTATTGTATTTTTTACCTTTTGATATTTTGCAACGAAGTGCTGCCCTTTTGAAACAAGCATTGAAACTTTGTGTTCAATTTTGCAAAACTGAATTTAATCAATAAAGAAGGAAGTTGCATGCCAGACTTTGTGTTGGAATCAATTCTCTTTGGATTTGAGTAAGATTGGTGGTGATTAGCGAATGGTATTTTAAGGCCTTCAAATAGTTCATGTAAACTTTGTGTTGCATCTATTGTTTGAATTTACTTTTATGTGTGGATACTTTGGTTGAAAGATCTACAAGACTTTGTGATTGTAATCGTTCATGATGTTCGAGGAATTGCTGCATCTAAGAAGACTTTGTGCTTCTAATGCAACAAACGATACGTCTTCTACAGATCCAACATTGAAAAAGATACGGAACGACTTTGTGCCTTTGTGAGCTTTCCCTTTCCCTTTACTTTTGTTATTATAATTCACATTTGGTATCTCTACGCTTTGCTTTGACAAGGTAGAGATATTGGCACTACTACTTTTTGTCACGTTTCAGTTATTAAATCTAGAACTTTCAAATCGTGAAGCATTGTAAACATCTTCTCTGAAAAAAGAGAGAAGCATGAATGTAACACACCCCTATTTTGTAAGTGTAGTGTACATTTTGTAAGTACTTTATTAGTTTTACTATAGCTTCTATTAGCAGTAAGAAGGGCGCCTCCCCTTTCTGAGAGGAGAGATTATATCTTACATAGCTATGGCTGAAATCTAGATAGCGTAATGTATTGAAAAGTTGATTACATTATTTTCACCCAATAGTTTTTTGGCAATTCCGCTGAGGATTGAATCACGCAATCTAAGCCGCATGCTTTCGATTGAAGTGAATATGCTTTCCAGTTTCTTATTGTATCTTGTATATTTTTCTCTGTAATTCTTCATCCTTTCCAGATCTGCATTCTAGCGGACTGAAGCTATACACAAGGTTTGAGGGCTCAAGGAGTTACAAATCCACTGTTTGAGGCGTTGATGCAACGTAATTTTACTTTCACTCCTTCGCAAACAAATTCACCATTGCAACGTACGACGAGTTTCCCTCCACAAAAAGAAAGATCTTCTCTCCCACCTGTTTGGTCTGTCTACAACAGACGTCCAGCTCAAGTACCTATTGTGCAACCAGTAATGGCCGCACCACCTGTTGGACCATGGGGAAATGCTTTTGGCCCCCTTCATTTGGCTGCATCTCTGCAGGATCTCTCACGTGTTTCAAGGAAACACCTTCCGAAATTCACCGGCAACGACAAACAACGCCCTGATGAACACATCGCTTCTTTCTACATTGTTTTTGGCATTCTCGTCATTGAACATGAAGATGTTTACGTGAGGTTGTTCACCGAATCCCTCCAAGGGGTTGCTACAGAATGGTTCTACACTCTTCCCAACGCTTCAATCACTAGTTGGGCCACTCTTTGAACTAAGTTCGAGGAGAGATTCAAGCCCGCCGAAGACGCGTATGCTTTGTTAGCACAACTGGCGACCATGTGGAAAGAGGCTCATGAACCTATGAGATAATTTGTGGCTAAATTCAACAAGTTGGTGACACGGATCCTGCAAGATGCCAAACCAACGGATCACAACTTAAAGTGCTTTTTCATCAATACTCAGTTACCCAAGGTAAGTTTCTTCTTACGCAGGGAAACTCTTGCCATTGTTGAAGCAGCACATCAATTAGCTACGAACCTTGAAGATGACACGATCCTAGTCGGAGAGATCAGAACTAACGACAACTCGAGCACCAATAAAAGGATGCAGGCATCAAGATCTTCAGCATCCAATGCCATCACCCCTAGCACCAGTTCCAACTTTACATATCCTATGGTGCAACGGCTAGAAAATGAGCTCCTTGCTTTAAAGAAGCAAGTTGCCAACAACAATACCAATTACAAGGACGTCCCAAGAAGGACTTTCCCTAACTATGCCAGAAACAAAAATCAGAACCGTTTTCCGATGCCACAAGGTAGGCTCGCTCTTGAAGCCCCACCTACCAATGCTGCTGCAGGATATTACGAAGCTAAACAAGAGGATTATGTGCAACCAAATTACGTTGAAGAAAAGAATGCCGATATTTTCCAAGAGGAAGAGACAAAATCTGCTGGCAACTCCAAGATTAGCTATTTGCAAATAGCGGACGAAGAAGAGGAAGAAGACTTGGTGACAGACACTTACGTTGTTTTTACGCAGCATCAACAAAGCCAACTTGACAAAGCTCAAGTTGTTGTTCCACCTGAAAAGGAAAATCCGCCCGTCATGATTGCCAAAAGGGGATCTCCTCTCCCTTGGCAACCTAAAAAAGTAGTAAACCCACAGGCAAGTGCATCACGTCCCTCAACATCAACTTCCGTTGTCCCCAAAGCCAATCATCTGGTTTCGAAGACCAACATGCCTTTCATTAAACTGATTAGTGAAGTCACTACATCCAGTCTACAAAACTCTTTCCAAGCCTTTGACATCATTGATCATGCAGAAAAGACCAAGGTCCAAATGTCTGAGGCAAAATGCCTCAAAGCTAACCCTAACCAATTTGATAGACTCATCAAATTCTTTAAGGATCAAGGAATTACTCCAACTCAGGATTCACCCCCTAAAGTTCCAGTCGCTCCTAAACCTAAGGCGCTGCAAAATAATTTGGTATCCAATCCCCCAACTACATCTGGACGCATCAACCCATTTTTTATCTCCTTGTTGGTAAACAGTTTCAAACTAAGTAATTGTGTCATAGACTCTGGTGCCTCCGATAATGTGATGCCCGCCAAGGTGGCCACCACCTTGGGCTTGGACATGACCAAGAATTTTAGCCACTGTTTCTCTATGGAAAATAAACAGGTGCCCTTGATCGGTCAGATCAAAGATGCACAATATGCATTTGCTACATATCCGGATAAAAAGATTAAAATGACAGTCCTAGTGGCTGATGTACCGGCATCTTATGGAATCCTCCTCGGGCGCAATTTCTACAAAGATGTTGGGGGAGAATTAAGTATGGATATGTCTGAAGCTAGAATACCAGTAAAAGGCGTAATGCAAAAGCTTATTCCTGAGAAGGAAGCAAAATTCTCGGTGACCCAATTAGATGATCCAAGAGCCTAGATCCTATTTGAATCTTCAGGAATGGGAACGTATTATCTTCAAACGCAAGAGATCGGTGAGTCTTCAACAGCACATGAGTTGGAGAGTGTTGAATCTCTTTCCATAACAAACGAGTCATCACCAGATGATTCGTCAACGTTAGATCTTGAAACTTTGCCAGGTGACGAGTTTCTAGATTTTGACACCATTAGCCTCGGCGATCCAAACGGCGTTTGGTTGCTGGAGTTCGATGGTAGTTGTTCTTCAACCGGTTCCAGAGCTGGGATGGTTTTCATTTCTCCTAATGGAAAGTTGTTCCCTTTTTCTTTCAAGCTACAATTTGATAACACTAACAACACCGCTGAATATGAAGCTTTGTTGTTGGGAATGCAAGTGGCATGTAAGAAAGGTGTTAAAAACCTTCATGCACAGGGTGATGCCGAGCTAATAGTATGTCAAGTGAGAAACCTGTATCAAACAAAAAATGATAGACTTAGGCATTATCGCAATCTCGTTTGGGATTGCATTGAAGAATATGAAGCTTTTGATATCTCTGTGGTACCAAGGGAATACAATGGCAGGACGGATTCTTTAGTAGTATCAGCCACGCTCCTCATCCCGCACAAGGATTTTCAAGGTTCCACATACACCATTGAGTTGGTCTTTCGTCCAAGTGTCCCTAATAATTCGAAGAACTGGCAGATTTTCAACGATGATCATCAGATAGTTGCCTTCTTAGAAAAGGCAGAAACCTTCAATGAATTATATTTCGAAGGGAGTGATTCTCCCTCGCGAGAATCCATGTCTGATGTAGATCTAGTCACCGGCGAAGAATTCCTACAACTTAAAGGGAACGAAATCCCTAAGGGATTGGTGTCTTTGGAGAGGCTCTTTGACAAACATGATTGTTACGTCAAAAAGCAACTCGTCGACTCTAATTCATCAAATGAGGTCGAGCAGTACAACTTGGGGACTGAAAGTGATCCAAAGATGGTAAACATTGGCAAATGTTGTACCACCGAATAAAGAAGACAGTTCACTAGGCTACTGCAAGAATATATGGATATCCTGGCATATTCATATGAAGACCTCAAATCTTTCTAATCGAAGGAGGTGCAACATGATATTCCACTGAAGGTTGGAGCTTTTCCTTTCAAGCAAAAGCAAAGGCAATACAATCCAAAGATCTTCAGAACAATCCTTACAGAAGTCCAGAAGATGTTGAACGCACGAATAATCTTTCCAATCCACCATTCAACGTGGATAGTGAATATTGTCCCGGTACGCAAGAAGAATGGTGAGATTCGCATCTGTGTTGATTTTAGAAATCTCAACCAGTTTTCGCTTAAGGACAATTACCCTCTTCCTATCATGGATCAAGTTTTGCAAAATGTGATCGGATCTGAGATGCTCTCCATGCTGGGCAGTTTCTCCGGTTAGAATCAAATCGAGGTCACTTCAAATGATCAACATAAGACGGCCTTCACGACGCCATGGGGTACCTTTGCATACCGCCTTATGCCTTTTGGCTTGATAAACGTCGGCGCTACTTTCCAACATGCTATGCACTTGGCTTTCCGTAACGAGATGGGAAAGTTCATTGTAGTATATCTTGATGACCTCACATTATTCTCCAAAAAGCATCATGAACACTACAATCACTTGAGGCAAATCTTGGAGAGATGTCATCAGCATGGCATTTCCCTAAATCCTAAAAAAAGTCAGTCTTTGGGGTTATAGAGGGAAAACTTCTTGGCCACGTGGTGTTTACCGAAGAGATTAAGATCGACTCAGAAAGATTCAATGGCATCAAATCTCTCTCCTTGCCATCAAGTAAGAAGGTTGTTCACTCCTTCAGCAAGGTAAATTTCCTGCGAAGGTTCCTTCCGAACTTTGTGAAAAAGACTCGTCATATTGTAAATATGATGAAAGGTAATACCACCTTCCACTGGACCACGGAAGGGAAGGTTGCATTCGACAACATCAAGGAGGCAATCGCTCATGCTCCCGTATTGGTTTGTCCTAATTTTACCAAAGATTTCATAATGTACAATTATGCTTTCAAGCATACACTTTCAGCCATTTTGGTACAAGAAAACCATGAATGTTTTGAATCGCCCATTGCATTCATGAGTTGCCCCTTGAAGAACTATGAGTTGAAATATTCTTAGATGGAAAAACATGTCTTTGTCGTGGTCAAGGTTGTTAAACATTTTCGATTTTACATCCTGAATAGTCATGTCAAGGTCCTAGTTCTGGATATAACTGTTAAATCCATTCTAACATAGCAGGAATTCGGGACAAAAAGAGGCAATTGGGTTGCCAAGATTCAGGAGTATGATCTAGAGATTAAACCCACCAAACTTATACGGGGACGTGGACTATGTCAACTTATTGCAGAGAACAACCCTGATGAAGAAGTTTCAAAGAGTGAAGAAGCTTCGGAAAAGGAAGAAGATTCAACCGAACTACCCTTGGTGCTGTTTGTCAGCACCACCGATGAGTGGTATTCTAACATCGCTCATTTTCTCACCTATGGTGAATGCCCAAATAATTTGATGTCAAAAGAAAAAAGGACTGTCAAGTTGAAATCAGCCAATTTTGTCTTGTGGGACAATGGCTTGTATAAGCGTGTGGTGGATGGCACCTTTCTACGGTGTGTAGATAAGGAACAACAAGAAAAGTTGTTGAAATCATACCATGACTTGGCATGTAGAGGGCATTTTTCCACACCTGTTACTGCTCACAAAATTTTGAGAGCAAAGTACTATTGGCCCACGCTCTTTCAAGACGCGTACTCTTGGGTATGCAAGTGCGAGCTATGTCAACAATTTGTTGGCAGGCCTAAGCTGGTGGCTTTACCATTAAAGCTCATTGTAATTGAAGAACCTTTCCAACAGTGGGGAATCGACTTCATCAGTGCAGTCAATCCATCCTCAAGTGTTGGACATGTCTACGTCTTGACCGCGACCGATTATTTCACCAAGTGGGTGGAGGCGATTCCTACTAAGCACGCGACTTCTAAGGTGGTGTGCAATTTCTTGAAAGAGAATATTATTTCCAGGTTTGGTGTGCCAAACAAAATCGTTGCTGACAACGCTTCTGTCTTTTCATCGAACGAGATCACAAAGTTCTATTTTGAACATGGCATAACCTTGTCACATTCTTCTGATTATTACCCACAAGGTAATGGTCAGGTTGAATCAAGCAACAAGAATCTAGTGACCATCATTCGGAAGATGGTAGATGAGAATCAACGTCTATGGCACAAGGCTTTGTATGATGCCTTGTGGGGGGATAGGATCACTCCAAAACAGGCAATCAGTATGTCCCCCTTTCAACTCTTGTAAGGGTTGAATGTCGAAATTCCCATAACCCTGGAATTTCCAGCCCTCAAGTTGGCGAAGGCTATTAGAGATGAGACCTTTGATAATTTTGTTGACAAGCGTATAATGTATCTCTCTAAATTGGAAGAGAAGCGTGTTCAGGTTGATGATCGCATTGCAGAGCACTAGGAACAAGTAAAGAAGCTTTTTGACAAAAATGCTAAGTCTCGGGATTTTCAAATTGGTGACCTCATTCTCCTATGGGACAAACAGAGATAACCAAAAGGTATGCACAGGAAATTTGTCTCACTGTGGACAGGACCTTTCCAAGTTCACCAGTTGTACAGTGAGAACAATTTCTTGCTAGCATACGGAGATGGGACGTCGTTCACTCTTCCTCATAGCGGACAACACCTCAAACACTTTACACAGTAAAGTGATGAGCATTCCAAAGGTAAATATTTTTATTTTTAGTCCTTTATGTCTTTTTATTTTTGTGTCGTCGTCGTCGCCTGACTCCAAGCCCAATGGATGGATAAAGGCACTTGAATTCTGGAATTCTTCTCCCTTCACTCGTTTGAGAGAACTGAAGAAAGATCCCCAACAGGAGCCAGCTGTTATCACGGAATCTAGCAGTGCTCGATCCACAGATAACCCCCTATGAAACTAGTATGTTTCCTAGGCCCGTGTGTTTCAAGCACGTAAAACAAGACAATCTTAAATTGTCCTTGACGTGTGGTCTTTGATCTCACCTAGTCCATGTGAGTGACGATTGGCTCGACTTTCAAAACTAAAATCTGTACAACTCCCTTTTAAAGGGAGTTAGTTGTTTTTCTATTTTTGGTGCTCGGGCGGTGATTTTCATCGCCTTTGCACCTATTTTTGTCTTACCTTTTTTGGTGCTCAAGCGGTGATTTTCACTGCCTTTGCACCTAACTTATGTTTTGCACTTTTGGTGCAAAGGCAGTGAAAATCACCGCTCGAGCACCTAATCGTTGGTTAACTTAAGTCATTTGTGCCGCATTTAATGCACGGGATTTAAGTTGTCTTTGTGTTTATTTCGTCGCCAACAGGTTATTTTCGCATATTTTTCTCATACCTCTCCTCCCATCGCTCCAACGCTTCCTGTTTGCTTTCCTCGAGTTTGGATCTTTGTTTCTTTGCACCAGTTCGTGGATTTCGCTTCAACCTCTTCGTCATCGTCTGGTTGTCTTTGTTTGAGGTATGTACATTGCGTTTTTCCATTTTCTTTGTCGGTCATCCTTCTTTTTATTCTTCGAACGCTTTATTTCTTGTTTATGAACATCATTGTTCAAGATCATTGTCAATTCGTCAGTCTTTTCCTTTTCCTTTCAAAACCTCACACCCTAGCATTGGTTTCTTTCTCTCATTGAAACCCTAGCAATTTCGTTTTATTTTCAACCCTCGTGTCATGGCGAAGAAATTATCCGCCTTTACACATGCTACAAAATTGATTGTTTTCGATGTCAAGGCGGTATAAATCGCGGCCATGACACCAAGACACCTATACTATCAAAGTGTCTTGGCGGTGATTTTCATCGCGAAGACACTCAACTCTCCTAACATCTCGGTGTTAAGGCAGTGAAAATTTTCACCGCCCTAACACTTAGTATTTTCTCATTACTTCTTGGTGCTCAAGCGGTGATTTTCACCGCCCGAACACCAAAGATCATTACCTCTAGGTGTCGAGGCGGTGATTTTCACCGCTCAAGCACCAAAATCTGCATTTTTTCCATAACACTCCAAACATGTATTTTTTTCACTTTAGCTTCCACCTCACCATTCACGCTCCGTTTTTCACGCATATTGCCAAACCACAATTGCTCCATATCGCTTGCTCGTTTTACCTTTCTCCATGTGGCATATCTTTCCTGACACCTGTGGATCCATCATTCTTGCAGTTAACTTCAAAATTCATTAGGAGGTCTTCAAAGGTGGGAAAAGATCAATCTCGGCTTCCCTAAATGACAGCTGAAACGCCTCCATCATCTCCTAAAGGAAAGGAAAGATGACTATAAATACCAGGGCGTTTTCCCTCCAACTGTGGTGTTATCTAAAGTAAACAAAATCAAGAATACTAAGATTGGTCACCAAGATCTAGAAGATTTCATGAAGAGGATTCAACAAAAGGCCATTGCTCACAGTAATATCCATCTGGTATCCACCTTCCCAACTTCTGCTCATCATACTAAATTTGTGCTTCAAGTTGCAGCCCATTATATTCAAGAAGATAGAAACGTAAGAGATTTTGCAGGTCAAGTTGTGATCAGGCTCGATGGTGAATTTTTTGATATTGTTTTCAAAGTTCCACACATGAAACAATATACACCTGTCACAATTTAGAATGCTCGGGATATTCTTGATAATGATTCAGTTAGGGCTAAAACATTGATTAACTCACAATGGTTAAAGACTCCTAGACATGATGTATCTACATGACCTAAGGGACTTCCTCAGAGTGATTTAAAGGAGGATGTAAGAAATAGATGATCTCCCTTGATGAGTTGGACCTTGAAGAAATACCTCTGCCAAAGATCAAGGAGAAGAAAAAGGCTAAGGTTCTTTCAAGACTTCATATTGATAAAGCTGGTCAAAATTTTGTTGAGGTAGGTTTTCCTCCACAACAAGAAGGCGCTATAAGTATGGAGGATTACACTATTCAAAGAATACAACTTGGGAAGGTAACTAATGTAAGTGCCAAAGCAAATGCCCAAGTAGTGTTGGATGCCCTTGCGGGAAGGCTTGACAAGATGGAACAAGCCAAGAATCTATACAAAGAATACGCTGAGTGCTATGCAAACATCTTGAGAAACATAGCAGGATCTTCTATTGGTGATGCCCAAACTATGACCTTGGTGAATGTTGAAGAACCGGCGGTACAAAAAGCGGAGAAGCTTGCATCTAAAGGGAAAGTGTTGTACGATTTTATTGATGAAATCTTAGATCATGGTTCACAGGTTATCACCGTAGCAAGTGAGAAAAATGTACAAATAGCCAAGCTTCAACTTGAGCTTGATAAAGAAGAAGGTTTACTATCCAAGGAGCAACAAGAAATGGAAAAAGGCTTATCATCATGGTTGCAGATGAAAGAGCTCAAACTCAGCAAATTGGTGAAGAATGGGGTTATTCCTGACAAAGATAAATATGTGAAGGTGAAGGAATCACTAAAGCATAGAATACAGGTAATAAAGTCTTTGATTGATGATATTCACTGGGTACAGGAGGATGTTGAAGGTTATCGTGTTCTTCTGATAAATGGAATGGAGGATTTATCGGGTGATCTCCTCGATGACAATCATACCTTCCTTCCTCTAAGTGAGATAATACGAGTTTTCAAAGAAGTCGTTATGAAGGAGGTAGATGATAAAGATTTTTCAAAGAATACCATGTATAACATATGTTATATACGGCTATCACTTGATTGTATCAAAGCTCATCTACAAAGATGCAAGAATATTTGTTCGTCTGCCAAGAAAACAATCACCAAAATACACACTCTTGTAGATTACACGGTTGGCCCAGATGAAGCGTTCCTTCAGGAGACTACAAAGAAGTATGAATACTTTCGCGCCCAGAGCAAAGAACAATAAAGTCTTCTTTTTGTCTCCAATGTTAATCAATTTTGATGCTCCTTACTATGCATATTGTAAATAGTTTTTGACATCTTAAATGTCTTTTTGTAAAGTGTAATTACATCGAAAATATGAGATGTAATTACACATAAATAATTTACATTTTGACTTAGTCACTATTAGGGTTTCCTATTTTTACTCAACTGATTTCCTAAATTAGCTCTTCCCTCTTTTCTATAAATAAGAGGGATTTCTTTTGTATTTTTTACCTTTTGATATTTTGCAATGAAGTGTTGCCCTTTTGAAACAAGCATTGAAACTTTGTGTTCAATTTTGCAAAACTGAATTTAATCAATATAGAAGGAAGTTGCATGCCATACTTTGTGTTGGAATCAATTCTCTTTGTATTTGAGTAAGATTGGTGGTGATTAGCGAATGGTATTTGAAGGCCTTCAAATAGTTTATGTAAACTTTGTGTTGCATCTATTGTTTGAATTTACTTTTATGTGTGGATACTTTGGTTGAAAGATCTACAAGACTTTGTGCTTGTAATGATTCATGTTGTTCGAGGAATTGCTACATCTAAGAAGAGTGTGTGCTTCTAATGCAACAAACGATACGTCTTCTATAGATCCAACATTGAAAAAGCTATAGAATGGTTGTGTTCTTTCGTGAGCTTTCCCTTTTCCTTTACTTTTGTTATTATAAATCACATCTAGTATCTATACGCTTTGCTTTGACAAGATAGAGATATTAGCATTACTGTTTTTTGTCACATTTCAGTTATTAGATCTAGAACTTTCAAATCATTAAGCATTGTAAACATCTTCTCTGAAAAAGAGAGAAGCATGAATGTAACACACACCCCCCCTCATTTCGTAGGTGTAGTGTACATTTTGTAAGTACTTTATTAGTTTTACTATAGCTTCTGTTAGCAGTAAGAAGGGCGCCTCCCCTTTCTAAGAGGAGAGATTATATCTCACATAGTTGTGGCTGAAATCTAGATAGCGTAATCTATTGAAAAGTTGATTACATTATTTTGACCCATTATGGTGCATCTAGATGCTGTGTCTTTTTACTAGCTAATTAAAATAATATTTAATATTTGTTTTGCATGCTAAGGTATTAAATGGCGATTTTGCTCAATAATCTATTATTGGCGCCTTTTTGATGCTGTCTCAAATTCGCATGAAAGAGCAAGTGAATATTTTATTATTGTTTTAATCTCTGAGAATCCGAGTCAGTATCAGTTCAGCTCGAGGGGGTCCAGTCAAAATCTTTCTTTCAAAATCAAGGTTTTTAATCTTGCAGTCATGCTTCTATGGTATGATTTTGCTCTATTTATGCAAGCATCGCATCCATTTTTACTTTTTTAGCTTAGTAGAGACGAATTTCCTTCAGAGTTGGGAAAATTTTCATCAGCAATCAAGATCGAAGACATCAAAAATATTATTTTGCAGGTACAAATCTAGATTCATCAGCAAAATTCAAGACAGAGCGACAATTTTAGCAGAAGGAGAAAATAAATATCATAATTAAAAAACTTAAAAAAACATCTTTCTTCTCTAATTCTTTCATTTTCTCATCTTAAATTCTCTCGCATGTTTGAAGATTTGGCGATTTTAGACAAAACAAATCATCTGGGTCGATTCAAAATTGCTTCCTTAGTAAAACCCATGTGCCAAAAAATTTTCAGGAAAATTTTATTCCAAAGCATCAGTTCTTGAGGCTCTGATTTTCTTAACTGAAATTCCTTTGCATGGTTGAGTAGAAGTCAAATTTTCAAATTTCTGATACGAATCTACATAAGGTGCTTCCATAAGCAGTGTTAGATCCAATCAAGATAAGAGATTCTATACTTCAGAACATTCAACAATCTGGGTTACTTGAGGCCACTTCCATACCTATCTCAGTTCATTGCATAGAGTTCGTAATGTCTTGTGTTAAGCATTACAACTCTGCTACTCGTGAGATACAGTCAGTAGATGGGCAGGTTATTTGCAGTCTTAAACCCCTAGATGTCAAAAAAATGTTTTGGTATTGCTCAACATCCAAGCAGCCTAGTCATTTCCATGGACCAGTGTGAGCGAGAATTCAATGCTGATATGGATAAGTGTCAGAGTAAGATGGCAAAGAGATGGTTAAAACAAATAATGAACAAGTTGCCGAACATTGTGGGTCGTGGTGAATACAAGGATGAATACTCGATTTTGATTACACTTCTCAATCGTGTCTCAGGTCATGTAGATGCAGACGTATTTCAACCCTGGACGTATTATATCGTTGTCAGGATCATCTCTGGACAAGAGCATTATGATTGGGCATCCTTCATCAGCAACATTCTTCATGAGCAAATCACCGATTTTCTACTTGCACACCAATTTCACATGTGTTCTTACCTCGTGTACTTGATCGCCTATCAGGGTCAGTTTAGAGGGTTGAACACGGTGGGCATACTCAGTCCACAGAAAGTTTATCGTCACTATGATCAACTTGAGTTCACGAAGGCTGAAAGACGTTTCAAACGTGTACATGAGGATTTCTTGACATATACAGTGAGGAACTTAGAACGGGAATTGCATGTTCGTATCTCAGCGGTTGCTAGAGCAGCGATGGTAGATTGGGCGGATTGGTTCATCCAGTTCCCTACATACACTTACATCCACGTCTACGGATACACAAGAAATCCAGCCATGCTTCCACACTATCCTTCGGATAAGACAGTATTCATGGAGTTCCTAAGGCAACTATATGATGTTCATAAACGTTTGCACCATAAGCGTAAACAGGCTGCCAACTTTCCAATGCAGTTCAGAATCTATTGGTGCAAGATGACAGTTGATGCTAAAGTTGCAGGACAGGAGTTAGAAAATTGCAAACTCAAAGTACCTTGTCGACACACGTACCTATGATCCTTGGGGTCATTACGCAACTCGCCTTGGTAGTCGCCTTTATCATAAGCCTACAATGGAGGATTATTGGGTAAACTGTGATAATGAATTTGAGGTGCGTAGACACAACTACAGTAGGTTCTCTCTCCCGCATATATTTGTCTTCTTGGCAGAAGATGTGGGAGGTTTGTCAGAAGATGAGGGAGATGCACTTCCTCAATTTTTCAGAGAACAGGTTGACATCCAACCACTCTCGACTGTTGATTGGTTCGCCAAGAATTCTAATCAGTAAAGGAAAGGTCGAGCAGAGTGATTCAGAACAATATGCTCTACCTCGAAAGTAAGAATTCTAGGAGGGTAGTCTTGCCTAGAAAAGAGTCGCCACCGGTGGGTGTTTCACTGCCTTCCTCATCTAAACCTAAACAAAAGAAAAGGACTAACCCTTCTAAGAAGAGTTCAATGCCTAATACCTTGAAAGGAAAGGCACTTGTTGCTAATACACATGTCCAGCCTGTCAACGAAACAATGGAGAAGACAAGGCAGCCCTCAAGGCTGAGATCTAGCAACTTCGTCAATAAATTTCTAGCCTTGTACACAAAATAGCAAATGTTATCGCCTCACTCCCGCCGATGTTAGAGCCACCAGCAGAACAAGTTCAACTTAATCACCTAGCTACATACGACAAGCGTTTGGAGGATTGGGAGAAGTAGTTAGTCACTAGAGGCCGCTCTGTGCTTACAGAGTTATATCAGTTGTGGTACAATGCACGCAAACTTCTTCTACTTCTCCAACATGAGGAGCATGACTTGGTGGTTAGTAGGCCTAGAGATGAGATTTTGATTGCTAACTTGGGGATGGCATATGAATTAGTCACAGATGCAAAGGATAAAGAAGCTATCTACACTTGGAGGACATAGTTTGTTGTACCCAAACCAATTTTTTTGCTTCATTAAGGCATTTTGCTTAAAATGGTCTAAACCTTGTAAAAGTGGGGTCAAAACTCAGTTTTTGGGCAAATAAAGTATGGGCTTTTAGTCAATGTGATGCCAGGAAGATACTGGCAAAATTTGAAAATTTTGAAAATTAGGGTTTTCGAAATCTATTTTTAGCTCAAAACCCTAAAAAATAGGAGCTTGTCAAAATTGGCTGAAATTAATTTTGATTGGCTTATTTCACATCACAATCACAGTGGTGAAGTCGGTTTTAGTTAAAAGTCAGTTTAAGGCTAGTGAGTAGTTTTCACTTTTTCAGGAGAAAAGTTAGGACCTCTGAGGTCGTCAATGGCAGTTGGCCAGTACCAGATATCAATATCTAAGCCCGAAACTCAAAGAAGAAAGTTCTACGATGAAAGATGTTGAAAAATATGCTTTTTGACGGAGGGGATTTTCAGATTGGCAAAAAGTGCTAAAATATTCTAAGTCTGGGAACTTTTTCACTATGCAACGTAGTAGACACTTGCGCAATCAACGTGCAAATCAACTTTACAATGTTCGTACATGTGAAAATGATGAAGTATAGTCATACACACTTCGACATGGTCTACCTCAATAGCAGATACAGTGTTTGCAAATCACAAAAGGGTGGAAAACATGGAAATTAGAGCAAATTTGTGCCCCTGTAGCCCAGGGGCGCCCTTCCATTTGAAGGTCAAGGTTTGATTGTTTTGGATGGAGAATACATTCATTGTGTTCAGTTTTCAGTTAGCTTTCTGACTAACTATGGAGCAAGATCATCTGAGTTGCAGAACTCCGGTAAACGAAGACGGAAGCAGAGGTTATGAAGGGTGTATCTCACATGGAGGCAGTCTAGAAATACAAATCTGCGCCCTTGTAGCCCAGGGGCGCCCTTCTTTTTGAAGGCCCAGATCTGGATGCATGTGTTTGCTAATGGATTCAGTCTTTGCAGAATTAGTCTGGCTTTTCAACAAGCTATCAAGCGGAAGCATATCCAATGCAGAACTTCGGTTATCAACGTCAGAAGTGGAAACAGCAGGCGGGATACATGTGATCAAAGATTGCTTGTAGATGGTTTGAGCGCCCCTGTAGCCCAAGGGCGCCCTTGAATATGACTTGTCAGATGAATGAGTTTGCAAAGAGGGTCTTTCTAAGATCTTTTCCAGTTCAGTCCAACTCCGTGATGCACCCGTTCACAAGACGATCCGACATTTTGGGAGATCATGACAGATTCTACCGAACACGTAAAACAGAGGATGGTGTAACGTGGCTACACAAAGCTGCATATTTGTAGGCTAGGGGCGCCTAGCCTTTAGGCCTGCCAGATGGGGTTATTTGCAATTGCAGTCTTCACAAGACTTGTGTGCAATTACTCTAGCCATTCAACGAGTCCAGCCGACAGCCTCCGGGATTTGGCAAGCGCTCGTACGTGCAAGGTCAAGGTGACAATGCTGTCAAGTGGAGGTGGTTGAAGACAGTTCAACAAATGACTAAGTATAAGGCTAGAATTTTCCTTGAAAAAGTCAATTCTCTTTTAAAGGCCTTAGAAGCAGATTTTTGGTTTCATCGTATCCAAGAACATCTCTTGCAAGTTGACCAAACTGTACAGAGAGACAAATTGCATGCAAATCGGAGCATTCCAACTCCCGATATCAAGGGTCAAAGTATGGTGTTCAGATGAAAGTGACACTTTTGTCAGAATGGTATTTGTGCTATCACAGGCCAGGGGCGCCCATCTTTTTGGGGTTCCTGATATAATTTTCAAACACCTCACATACGGTCATTGGATGTAGAATAGTTCTAGTCACTCAATGAATCTACTATTCAGTCAGCAGGACTCATCATTCATCGTCAATAGCAATTTGAAGTATCAGAAGGCAATATGGAGAAATGGCTAAGTCTAGAATCAATGCATCAATTTAATCAGAGGCGCCTAATTTTCTAAGGTGTCAGATGATGATTTTAGCAGTTGTTGCTCCCAACAGATGTTTCATCCTTGTTATACAGGCATCACAGTGGATATCTCAGCACGGTCATAGGATCATTCAATCATCCGGAAATCAAAGTTGAACATGGTCAGATATAATTTCATAGTCAGCTATAAAATATGAGATTCTCAAAAAAATCTCATAACTCTTGCAAATGGACGCCTAAAAGATTAAAATTTGACTTTTTAGAATCAATGAAGTGTGTTGAGCACAGCAAGAGGCTATTTTTGGCAAAATGATTAAAAAAATATTTTTGCATGCAGAGCATTGAAAGTGACGAATTTCTTCAAAGATAAATATTGGCGCCACTTTTGGTTCTTTGCATGATTTGAAATTAAAATATTATTTTTAGTATAAGACTCAGAGACAGTGGCAGTTCAACTGGTGAGAGACCAATCGAATTCCTTCACAATTAGGGTTTCAGCATGCATGCATGGTACGATTTCATCTATTTAACCAAGCATGGCATCTTTTCTCATTCACATAGCTTTGAAAGTTCGAATTTCCTCAAAAAGATTAGTGAATTTTCATCAAAGAATCAAGCTCAAAGGCAATAGGTAAATTCTTTTGCAGGTTCAAGTCCAGATTCATCATCAGATTCAAGACAGAGTGGCAATTTTGAAAGAAGAAGGCACAAAAAAAATTAAAATAATAAAAAATGTCCTTTTCTCTTCTATATTTCTTCCATCTTCTCGTCTTAAATTCTCTCGCATGTTCGAAGTGTTGGCAAATTTTGGCGAAACAAAAGATCTGGGTTGATTTAGAAGAGCTTTCTCAGCAAAACCCATGTGCTAGAATTTTTCAGGAAAATTTGTTCCAGAACATCTGTTCTTGAAGCTTTAATTTTCTCAACCGAAATTCTTTTGCATGGCTGAGTAAAGGATAAATTTTTATATTTCTGACATTCTGGGTTCTCTTAGGATCACTTTCTGGACAAAACCCATATCTCAGATTTTTCCGTAAAAATTCTCATCCAACAAGCTATTTATAGCCTCAACAGGCTATTTTTGGCTTTCTAGAAAAGTTGTCAGAATACAATCGTGTTCACAGTCAATAGGCGAGTTTTTCATAATGCAGTTCACTCTGCTCGAATTCAAGACCAAGTTGGTCATAGCTCATAACTTCATCGGGACAGTTGATACAAATCTACATAAGGTATTGTCGGAAGTAGTTTTGGATCCACTTAAGATCAGGGATTCGGTTATCAAGAACATTCAGCAATCCGGTTTACTCGAGGCTGCTTCCATACCTATTTTACTGCATTGCGCGGAGTTTGTAATATCTTGCATCAAGCATTACAATTCCGCTACACGAGAAATACAGTCAGTAGATGGGCGTGTCATATGCAATCTCAAACCCCTTGATATCGAGCGAAGTCTAGATATTCCTCAAACATCCAGATGGGTCGGTTATTTCCATGAATAAGAGCGAACAAGCATTCAATGCTGAATTGGATAAGTGTCAAAGCGTGAAAAACATGAGAAGCGTCAAGCTATAGAAGAAACAGTGGCCATCACTTCAATTACAAAGCCGCTAGGGTTATCAGTCAGTGAAGTGCCAATTTGAGTATGCAGAGATTTCCAGGTTTGCTTGAGTTGCTGACAAATAGTGAATTGACAGTTGAGACATGTGATGACCGTTAGATAGTGATGCAGTCAACAACCTCGTAGAGGGGTTAATTGCCAGAGATCAGGGCCAGTAAACTTCAGTTCAAGGCGTCCCACCTTTTCCAAGATAGACATTAGACACAAGAGTTAAACTCGAGGCTTCTTTCCGAGTTAACTGGTTGTTACACATTGCATGCCATGTCTTTCTTGGAAACATCTACAAACACTTGGAGCTTAGATTAGATCTTTTAGTTGAATGATGATAGCATTCCAGTTGACTTGCTTTCAATAAGGACGTGCATGTTGCACCTTGTCCATTTAGATTAGATGTTTCAGTTAACTGATGATAGTTTCCCAGTTAACTATATAGTTTTATTCAATTAGGGTTTGGGAATAAGATCTTGCATGTCTTGCAAGACTGTAGTTGACTCAAGGTGATTTTAGGGTTGCCTACACCTTGAAGTCTATAAATAAGAGCGTTAAACTCATTTGTAATTTAACTTTTGCTTGATAGCATACATGTTGCACCTACCTTGCCTGTAGTATTGCTATTATTGTATCTGTTCAAAGAGTGATTGTTGTTATAATAAATTGTTGTGCCTACCTTGCCTTCATGTTATTGTCATGGTGTTTATTCAATCTTAGTTAAATGGGGTTGTTGGTTTGATCGTTATTGCATGCGTATTGCATCTATACAATATACTGTCCCAGTTACTTACCTTGTGTTTTGTTTATCATGAGCCTATTCAGAAGAGAAAATAGTTGTGCCCACCTTGCCTTCATGTTGCAAAACTATACTTAAAGCTTATTGTTTGATGTGTGTGATAGTAGACTCATTCAGCCAAGCAGATAGTTGCGCCTACCTTGCCTTCATGTTGTGAAGTTGTACCAGGTTTACCGTTTATTTGTTTGTTTTAATAAACTTCTTCCCGGATTAGCAAATAGTTGCGCCTCCCTTGCCTTCATGTTGTGAGCCCGCACCTAAGTTTATCGTATAATACATTCCTGCTCCATTTCCTCATGCTCTGTTTCTTGAGGAAACTGGATAGATTTAAAGAAGTTAGCTTAGTTGTAGTTAGATGATCTGCGAAACCAGAAAATACTTAGCTGCAACGTTCTAGGTTTTCTTAACCTTGTGCCTCTACCACTGAGAACAAAAAGATAGGATATTAGTTTACTTTTCCATTCCATGCATTCCAGCACAACGAGGGAGCTTCCCCTCCTAATTTGAAGAGCACTCATTACGTAGTGTGCATAGTTGTATGTACAAACTCACACTCCAGAGGTGTTAGTTCTTACGCCAACACAGTTGGTCTTCAAGGCAAAGATAGAGGAGATAATAGAATTAGAGTTGGCTGAGAGCACAGAGCATGTCACTAGTGCACTCCATTATGTGAGAACCTTCGTGTCTCAAGTACTGTGCCAGTATCAGCTTGTGGGTGGTGGTTATGTTGAGATTGTTGATGTTCAATTAGAGCTACAGGCACTCATTCATGCTATTTTTAGTGGGGAGACCATTGGTTATAAGATGAATCAACTTACAGTCATGTCAACATTGTTTGATGAGGCAACCAAGAGCAGAGGTGAATTTCAGTGTTAGGTCACTGGCGGAGAAGACATGCTACACAGGCATAGTATAATTCGGCAGAGCTTCAGTTCCCCAGAGGGTGACACAATCAACAACCTCGTGGATGGGTTGATTGCTCGAGATCACAGCCAGTAGACTTCAGTTTCCACCTTTCAGGATAGACCTCAGTCATAACAGTTAACTCGATGCTTTTTTCCAAGTTAACTCGTTGTTTCGTATTTCACACATGTCTATCTTGGAATCATCCATATTCACTTGGAGTTTCATTTAAGATTTACGTTAACTAATGGTAGTTTTCCAGTTAACTTGCTTTCAATAAGGACGTGCATGCTTGCACATTGTCCATTTAGATTAGATGTACCAGTTAACTGATGGTAGTTGACTCAAGGTGATTTTAGGGTTGCCTACACGTTCGATGTCTATAAATAAGAGCTTTCAACTCAATTGTAATTAACTTTTGCACGAGAGAGTAATATATATTGTGTTGCCTTGCCTGTAATATTGCCTATTTTGTATTTGTTCATGAGTATTTATTATGATGATGAATTGTTATGCCACTCGGGTTTCATGCAGTTATTATAGTGAATGCTTATCTTAGTTAAATGGGGTTGCTAGTTTGATCATTATTGTATGCGTGTCTCGTCTATGCAATACATTGTCCTAGTTGCTTACCTTATGTTTTGTTTCTAATAAGCCTATTTAAATGAGAAAATTGTTGTGCCACCTTGCCCTCATGTTGTGAGTTTGTATATAAAGCTTATTGTATATTTGTGTGTTAATAAATCTATTCAGCCAAGCAAATAGTTGTGCCACCTTGCCTTTTGATGTTGTGAAGTTGTACTTAGTTTATCGTATGTTTGTTTGTTTTAATAAACTTCTTCCCAGCCAAGCAAATAGTTGTGCCACCTTGCCTTCACGTTGTGAATATGTACCTGAAGTTTATCGTATAATCACATTCCTGCTCCGTTTCCTCATGCTATGTTTTCTTGAGGAGATTGGATAGTTTAAAGCCTTTAGTTTTTAGTTGTAGTTAAAGACCTACGAAACCAGAGAAAATCCTTAGCTATAACGTCCTTGGTTTTCTTAACCTTGTGCCTCTTCCAACTAAGTCAAAAAGATAGGACTTAGAATAGTTTACTTTTAGAATGCATATCAACAAAAGAGGGAGCTTCCCCTCCTAATTTGAAGAGCACTCATTACGCAGTGTGCATATCTATTCGTACTAACTTATACTCCAGAGGTGTTAGTTATTACGCCAAAAAATTTCTGGCACCCACTGTGGGGCACGAGACAAGAAAACTTCAAGAAAGCTTCACACTTTATGTCACGGGAATGACCATTTGACGTCCTACTGCTCGAGTTCAACAACCAGGACTTACTTCGGCTATCATACAGCCGAACTTTGTACTAATTCAAGGTGGGCAATCAAACATCATCAGTAGCCTACGAAGTTTTATCTTTGACAATCATACATCTACTACTCAGTGGAGAAACACAACTACTACTTTGGACAAAGAAGATGAAAAGGTGGATCTTGTAGTTGGTAGACCAGTTTTGCCACCACCCGCGTGGGAATAAAGCATCCTGGCTTACCAAGTTTACTACAAAAGGACGCACAATCCTCCCATTCAAGAGGAGCCGCATTTTGAGGAGGTTCTCGAGCATTTCCTAGAAGAACCAGAAGAAGAATCTCCAACCCCAGCTGAAGCAATGGGTGACAACAACAACAACAACAATCACAATGGTCAGAACAAAAGGAACGCAAGACGTCCAACCCCACTGCCTTGGGGTGACAACATGGGACCGTTGGCCTTAGCAGGACATCATGAGCTACCCAAGGGATCGCGAAAGTACTTTCCTCGATACCATGGTGATGGAACTAAACATCCTGACGAACACATTTCGGCATTCAGAGTGGCTTGTTTTGTTTTGCATGTTCCTCATGAAGACATAGTTGTTCATCTCTTTGTTGAGACCTTGGAGAACAACGCGTTAGACTATTTCCACAATCTTGAACCAGGTCTTATCACAAGTTGGGGAGTCATGAGTGAGAAATTCTTGGCAAGATTCAAGCCTGTCGAGGATAGTCACCAGCTATTTGCACAGCTCTCAAACTTGAAGATGGAGCCTACAGAACGAATGAGGGAGTTCGTAGCGAGGTTTAACCTCCTTATTACACATCTTGTCCATACACTCAACCCATCTGATGAGATTTTGATGAGCAGCTTCATCAATGCACTACCATCAAAAATAGCCTTTTTCTTGAAGGGAAACCAAGGAATAGATCTACAAGTTACACAAGAAGAAGCTATCAAGATTGAGGACAATATGATTACAACGGGCAAGATGAGGAATGATTCAATCAGACCGCTTCTTCAAGCGTTTGCTGATCCGCTGCTATAGAAGGTAGCCAATGAGGTGACAATTCTCAAAAGACAGTCACCCGCACAAGGGCAGCAAGCACTGCCTACACAACCGCCATATCAACCACAACAGCCATACTAGCCGAAGAGGAATAACTTCCAGCCATTCAACAATTATAAACCAAGGTTCCTGCAAGGACAACCAAGACAGCCTGTTGATACTGAGAAGCCTACATCTTATTGCTCTTTCCATGACACAGCTGAACACACCGAAACGACATGTCTGGAAAATCAAAGAATGAATCAGATCATGGGATTTGCTAATGCTACTCCAAGTACAAGTTTTGTACCTTCACCAACTACAAATGTTGTCTCACCATAGACAGACAACTTTGATGGCGACTCCGCAACGGATACTTCGACAGAGAACCCGTTAATGAACAAGAAGAAGAAGACTACTGCCAATACTCTCTTGCGGTCAATCATGAGAACATCTCATCGCCTGTGTTCACACGTGCACAACACTTCAAAGCACAAAAAGAAGAGGAAAAGTGGAAGCTTGAGGAAGAAGGAAAATAAGTGACTTCCACTTCTAATTAGAAGTCTTCACAAGTAAACACTGTGCTAGTTGTTCAGGATCCAACCTCGGCAAAATTTGACATTGTGTCTTCCATGATGAAGATGAAGGTACAAATCTCACAACTGGAGTATCTTCAGGATCA